>LSSN01005023.1:0-17772 GCA_001970855.1 Smittium culicis | reverse complement strand
AAGCCGAGATTAAGAGCTTTTCTTTTTAAAAACTGGGACATTTTCAATAAGCTAGATAAATCTTTTAAAAGAGTAAATATAAAAGTTTAAAAATAGATAATACTATCAAGTTCAAAGCAATATTCTTAAACAGTGATTGCGCACCACAATTTCTGAAGCTGGTAAAATTTTTTTTTTTTATTTGTGGTATTTATAGCTTACTTGTATTGCGTGAATGCTATTTGCTATTGAGGTCTTTTATAAAATTTATTTTTAATCTTTTATACTTTAGGCCTATGATCTGAACAATATAATTTTTTACCAGCTTAATACTAAGTATTTAGGCTATACTAATACTGTTTTTTATTTTGTGTGTGGTCCTTATAGCCATTAATACACTGAAAAACGCTCGCATCCCGCAAATATTTAGTATTTGCGGAATACTTCTTAGCAAAGTCAGTGGCATTTTACAAGCATCTTTTGAAAAACAACACACTATATTAACATATTAGCCTTTCCTATCAAAACCGAATCGTACTGCTTTATTTTCAGCGTTAATGTGTGTATAATCATATTGAGTTTTTCGACCGAATAATTTTCCTTGCAGATATTTTTATCAAAAAAATTAAATCTCCACGTTCATTATTTATTAAAAACAAAAAATAACCATTTGATTTCTTTAACGCCGCCCGGATAAAAATATTGTTACCTATATAATGTGGAAAAATAGTATTAAAAAATTTGCAAGTTCTTATTGCAATAATTTAAGGGCTACGAGTTCGCAGACATGCGAAATAAAAATTTTATCGTTTAAAAAATATCTATCTGAGACTTAATTGAGAAGATATGATATAATTCTCTCAAGCTGAACTAACCCAAGTAATCATATAAAGATTAAACGCTATAAACTAGGCTAATCCATACTCATGAAATCGAAAATATAAGAATATTCGGTATGACTTTTACAAGGAAAACCTGTAAGTTTTTCCTCAGTTGGGGCGCGGATTACGCACGTGGACAGATTTTACTCAATATACTAAGTTACATACTTTACCCTGATCAGATATACAATGGGTATAAACCTGATTCACCAGTAGAGAGAATTAAGATAGAAATGTTTACTCAGAATACAATTTTTTATTTTATGATTTAAATAGTATTTTTTATACAAGCCATGTTTTGTTAAATATATTAGACCTCCTCCCCAAATCCGTCCCAAAATTAATAAGGTATATACTAGCTATTAATATCTCCGAACACATTTCCAATCCTGAAACACTGGAATTGATAAAAAGGATATTAGAATAACTTTTATATTTCATCGTTCAAAAAGTATAAATAATTCCTTTTATACTTTGATTATAATATTTCTATTTATTTTTATAGAAATATGACAGGATTATTTTATTTATAAACTGAAAAATACTTTTTTTCCAATATCTATCTCTCTATAAGTATTTTTTAATACAGCCAATCAAACATTTATAAGTTTGAACTGCTTCTTATATTTAGGCTGAAATTCTCTTCCAACCCTTTTTAATATAATGAGTGAATCAGAAAATTCAATTATTTTATAAAAAAAATCCTAAAACCACTTTCAACTTACATTTTATATCACTTCTTCACACTTTTTTTTATTATTCCTATATCTTTAATTTTATTTATTAATAAAATATATTTGCAACAATTTTTATTATCCAGAAAACAATTAAAAAGACATCTAGAAATCAATAAGCTCGATTTTTATCATGAAAAATACAATAGAAGGCATTCTTAGAGTGAATAAAGGTAAAATAAAACTAACGATGGCATTATACACCTTTTGAACATGTTTTCATAAAGAACGAGTAATTTATTTTCAAGCAGCCAACATAATATCCCAATTTTAAAAATGTGGCCCTAATTTTAATTATTTTGAAATATGCTCTTTTAATTTATTAAAAATATCAAAAGAAACTATTATACCAATTTATCAATTTTGAAAAAAAATTCAGTTTAAATCCTCTTTTCTTTTCAAAAATATAATACTGGGATTGCATTCATTATCATATGCTAATTATAATAAATCAAAAACACAAAATCACTCGAGTCCTTTAGGATTGATAATAATAAATGATAACAAATGGGATGGTAGTATCAGCCCTTTCTTGCCCAAAACTTTTTGCATGTAGAAAAAATAAAGTCTCTTGGTTACCTTTTTCATGTTCAACGACCTTTAAAAAATGAATTTTCTGATTCGTTTATGGTTTTTAATCAAGTTAATTATTTACTTTTATAATACTTTAAACCAACATTTCTTAAGCTCTCGAAATTAAACTTTATTAATTGAACATCGTTGATATATTTGATAGACCAAAGATAGTCTACTTGCTGTGAAAGGATCAAATATTTAAATATACAAATTTATTGAATTTATTGAATTTATTGAATTTATTTTATAATCTTCTTTTAAAAACCACTTAATATTATATAAAATGCTGAATAAGCAAAAAAAAAAAGCTGACCAGTTTATGGACTACTATTTTGCAAATAAAACTCCGCTATTAAAGGTTAAAAAAAAAAATCACCCACCAGAATCTTGACCAGCCATTACTAGGCTTAAAGCTAGCAAAAAAATTAAAATAAAAAAAATAAAGAAAGAAAATAATGATATAATTAAAGTATACATCTAAAATTAAATTTAGTTTAAAATTAGAGTAAATGAGCAACTTGATGTTTGAGAAATTCCTACGAAAAAATATGACTAAATGGTGTATAGCTATATAGTATGGGATAAGATTAATCAATAAATACAACAAGTGTTAAATTGAAGTGAGACCAAAACTCTATCATTTTTGTCTAAAATATTTAAAAAATAAAATATCTCACAATGGGATAACAAAATTTAAATTAATATCAATAGTTTTAAATATCTGTACCAAGCACAGATTATTAGTGATGTATAAATGTAAGCGTAATGTAGTCACGTTTGTATTTAAAAAGCGTTATTTATATTAGTCTATTAATATTTTCACAAGTTTTTATTTCGACAAAATCGTTAATGGAATATGGGAGATTATGAGCAAAGAGAGCACTTTGTTGCAGTTTTATATGATAAACTTGAATATTCATTAGTTACTAATATTATTGGTGGAATTTAAAAGGAAATTCGGTTTATCCATTTTTTTCATTTAATTATGAAATTATTATTTGCAATAGAAAAAAATGATTTTGCACATTGCTCATTGGTCATCGATTTTTATGCGATTTTATACATTGTAATACTTTAAAATATAAAATGACTCCTTAATAAGGAATATCCCATATATTTAACTCTAGCTATAAATATCAATCGAAGTCATTTATATATTTTAAAAAATATCTATAAGGCTCTTCAATTACTGAGTTCAATTATAATAATAATTAAATAAATTTTTGTGAAAATTTATTTAAACTCTTGTCAATTTTAAACGTCCCTCAATAAAATTTAATTAAAATAATATTAAACTTACAAATCTATACGCTTTTATCATTATTTGGATTTATATAGACTCACTAACACTCATTCTAATATGAATAATCGCTAGAAAAATATAATTTCATATATTAAAAAAAATTAATCTAGTTTATTTTGTTTTTAAAAAAATCTAATTGATCACTTTGAGGATTTATTTTTTCCAAATATTTTTTGATAAATTAAATATAATAATAATAGTAATAATAATAATAAGCCTATTTTACGCGTCTAATAGTTTTTTCTGTGTTTTAAAAGATAAAATTAGATTTTTTAAACAAAAAAATTAATATGAATTCTCAATAATATTGTAAAAGACAATAAGAAAGTGATGTGACCAATATGGAGGATTGTATATCGCAAATTTTCGACTATTAAAAATTATTGGAAAAATGATTTTTAGAAAATCTCTTTATTTTTTTTCTTATATATAATGAGATATTGAAGTTAATTAAAAGAGGTAGAAAAAGAATTTTTGTATTTTTTTTAACTTTTTCTTACTTTACACTTTATACTATTTTACAGGATATTAAAATTTAACAATTTACATATGCCAAAAATAGGAATAAATATCGTTAAAAAAAAAAGAAAAAATTTTTTCTCGTGTTGATATTTAAGAATGCGTGATTCCATTTAATAAAAATCAAGACTTTTTTTATCAATATTGCAATAAATAAAATCATCAAAAAATAACTTATATTATAATTAACATTGTTAATAAGTTTAATCTAAACAAAATTTTATCAAATTGAGATAAAGTTAGCTTCAAAAATTTTTGGTAAAGCTATGATAACATAAATGAATCTGAGAGTGAGGGCACAGAAAAAAGTGGTACATAAAAATTTTGGATTCCAGTGGAAAGGTCATACTTTTAATAGGAAATTTTCCAAGAACCATGGAGCTTTGTATTTACTTGGAGAAGGATTGAATGTTTTTATAACAATATTCTATATCATTGCAGCAAATTCTTCTAGAAATTATCAAAATGCATTCATTTTTTTATTATTGTGATAATTTTTTAAGAGATAAATTCCCCAGTTCAATGCCATATTTTGATGGAAACTGATTAAAGTTTAAGGTACTAGTAAATGGTTATTGCGAGACGGATTGAAAATAAGCATAAATATATATCAAGTTTACATGAAATAACAATTTTTTCGCGATATTTTGAATTTTTGATAAAGAATTTAGGCAAATTTACTACAATTTGTGAGAAGAAAAAGAAGAAAAGATTGATAAAAAGGTTATTCCGTCAGATTTTTTTTTAAATCCAATAAATTATATTAAAAAAATGATGATTTTTATTGATGTACCTTTTATATAATGTTATATTATGGAGCAGGACGAATTTAACTAAATATATAATATCTAGAAATTTTTATCGATATGTATTATTTTTAGTTGAGCTAAATTAAATTAATTAGAATTAGAAATTGTATTATTGTATTTAAATAGTGAGATTTCAATATATAGATATTTTGAAAACTATTAATAATAGGCTAAATCCAGGACTAATGATACAAATATATTTTCAATAATTTTAATCTGAATTAGCCAGATTGAATATACAAGCTATTTTTAATAATCTTGGTTCATGAATAATTTTACCACAAGAATTATATAAATCAAACTATACTTGAAACAAAAATTTAACAAATTTATAAGTTTTAGGGTATTATTTATTAATTCAATCTAGAAATGAGGTAAAATATGAGGCTGGGGTTTGAAATATCTTGAAAGTAAATTGCGGTTTATAATTGCGAATTCATGGAAATATAATCTAATATATGTGAAAGAAATGGGTATTACTAGAAATCGCCTTCGCTTTGATTATTTAAAGCCTAATATTCGAATTTAACTTTAAAAAAGAAAGAGTGTCATATAAAAAATTTCAATTTTAATCCATTTGGAATTTTTTTTTATTTAAATTTGTTATTAAACATTCATTAAATAAACAAGGCAAATTGAAATAATTAGTCCTCAAAAAAAATGTTAAGACTGGAATTTAAAGTTGGTTTTTCTTATTAAATACGTAGTTGGGATAGGTAAAGAAAGAAAGCTGATGTCTAATGTGAAAACTAAGAAGTAGGTAATAAAAATTTAAACCAGCTTTCATTTCGATTAGATGGGAAAGTAATCGTTAAAGTATCTATATTAAAAATATAATTTATCAATAGTGTAACTGTTTAGCAATGGTGCTTTTTGCGATAGATTTACTAAGATTGTTTTCTGGGATAATGATCGCTGTAAAGACTGGGATTTTTATGGACAATGAGGCTGTAAGACGAATTCTTACAGAAATTTTAGTTAAAGATATGAGAATTTATACGTCAAAAAGGGTGTCGAAAAGTTATGAATTAATATTTTTTTCTATTTGATATTAAGAACCTTTATAAAAGAATATATAAACTTTTTTTTTTATCAATCTTTAAAATAAAATTATTTACCTACACTAACTAAACTATGAATATTAACCATATTTTTTTATGGTTTACACTGGATACCATAAAAAATTGAACTGTTTTTACCTTCCAAAATATTCGATTAGATTAAAATTACAATTTATTGAGTAACTCGTTAATAAATAAAACTAAAAATAAATAAATAGCTTTTATAAAATAGAATGCATTAAATCAGATTCATTTCTGCCCTTAGCAAAAATACAACCCCCCCCCCCCTTCATCCAAAGAACTCAGCCAAGGTGGCTGAAACTTCAATAAAAATGCACTTCATTCAATTTAGTAACTACTTTTAAGGAAGAATTCAAGAATTTTTATACTTAATTTAGTATTTGTTTAGTATTTTTGTTGGAATATTTTATCATTAAGGATAAATTGATGTTTTTTTATAATATTATGTGTGAAGAGGGAAATTTATTCATATAAATGCAAAATAAGCAGATAAATTTAAACCAAAAAAAATTTATTTTAAATTTATTATACGCCTTTTAATAAATTTTAAAAATTGAAAAATTTATTAATAAAAATAATGTTTTTGCAGTAATAGAATTAAATGATAGCATAGCTGTTTGAAAATGATGTGAAAATATGAAATTGATATCTAGTTGGTGATATGATTTGGTATAATTTTTTCGAAGCTTGGTATAAATTTAGATGAAGATTATTGAATTTTTGCAATAACTTAAACCTTATATTATATTAAAGTATTGGTCATAAATATAGTATTTTTTAGGAAGTTTTTCCTCAATATTTTATATTTTAATAAAAATTTTACAAAAAATATTTATAATTTCGAAATTTGAAATTTGAAAGATTATAAATATTTATAGGCTTATAATCGAGTATATACATGACATGAGTTGATATATTTAAATGAAAAACTTGAGCTTTTAAATTAGATTAAAAATATTATAACATTATATATATAAGATTCAGGTTATCCGAACGAATTATTCTGTTATTTTGAGCATCTTCTCATAGAGCTCATTTTAATATTGGATTATATATGGGTATTATGATGATTTATATTTATTTAAACTAGATATATTTTTAAAATTTGATATAATAAATTAACTAAATTTTAATTTGTTGAACAAAAAAAGTAATTTTTTTAAATAAAATACTAATTTCTTTTTTTTAACTTTATTTGAATTCCACCCTCCCCCCTTTAAATTTTCCTGTTTTTTTCAAGCTTTTCTTTATTTTAACATCAGTTTTTATATATTTCAGGTTTTACATCAAAAAATTTGATATGAATTTAGTCATAGTAGTTTCAATAAACTTATCCTCATTAAGGATTTCAAAATTTTGATTCATATACTACCAATTTTAGTATATCAAGTTATAGTATTTAAATTTAAATTTTAAAATACGATTTTCAGAATATAATAATGGAGGGAAAAAATTATATAATCAGTTTACAAAGAGAATTATTTGACTGGTTCTATACTTTTACATATATGAATAAAGATGCATTATAGTAAAAAAAAGTGTATTTAACTTTTATTTCATATACTAAATTTAATTAAAACTTATTTAATGCGTAAAAAAATAAATACCATTTCAAAATGAATAAAATATTTATTTTAGCTTGCTAACATTGTGATATATATTTTATACTTAAAATAATTTTAGATAAACTTAATATTTTTTAATTAGTTCTGATAGCCCGAGATTCTAACATAATTTTAGTTCATAACAAATATTTAATTTACTATTGGATATTCTTAAGTGAATTGAATACATTTTCCTTATAAATAATATTTGGAAGCTGGGTTAAGCAATATTATTGGACATATCGAATAATTCATTGTATGATATAATCTATATAGTTTTTTTAAAGAATAAAGATTATGATATGAATAGTTTAATAAAAAAGGTTCTGAGTCTATAAATATTACCCTGGCTATTTCATAAATATGTATTTTTTAGAGTTAGTTTAATATTGAGGTTTATAAAGCGAAAATTTATGTGTAAATATCAAAAATAGAACTAGCACTAACATCTCTGATTAATAAAATATTATTAGCTGAAATTTTTAAAATTAATATTTACGATTATATTAGATAAAACTAAGTTTAAATTTACATGCGCATAATAATTTATTTAAAAAAAAAATGAACTGAGAAATTTTTATTTTCATATAATTTATTTACATGATTGTGTTAACATAAAATATATTCATTATCAAAAGTAATCTACCAAAATCTATACTTTCAAATTTACCGCCATAAATTAATAAGATAAAACAAGCATTAATTACACATTTTCTAATTGAAAATATAAAAAAAATTTGATAACTAAATATGGTTTAATAAATTCTATGAGAACGGAGCAACGGCTCAGAAATTGAGGAATCATTTTTCACTACTATGATTCCTGTTAAAAGATATCACCGTGTATCTAGAACTGTCATAATATCATGTATAATTGAAAAGAGCACGCGACTTCAGTATATTTTTGTGCTAACACAATTTCTATGAACTATATTTCGCCGGATCTGAACAGTTCAGCTTCAAGAGCTGCGATGAAATCAGACTATGCATAAATATAATATATTTTGGCTTAATCCAAGAAAAGAAGCTCATCTATTAATATTTTCAAGGTAGATTTCAGGGTACCCCGGAAATTATCGCAACTTAAAAACATTAAACCTTTATATACAACACGTCGAGAGCTTTATTCGCTGAATAGCTGCTATTTAAACCTAGTTTAGGCTATAAAACTATTAAAAATGAGCGGAACTTTCAGAATAATAATCTCAATTGATAGAAAACGATTCAAATCAACTGATTTATCATGAATCTTTTGATAAAAAAACATAATAATATCCTGTAGCAAAGCACCAGTGCGTTTATCCAGTTCTCATGTGCCAGGTTAACACTAATACAGATGTAATCATAAGAATTTACATTGGTATTTTTAAGAGAAATACAGCGTTAATCACTTCTGAATCCAAGAAAATATCCACTAAGATTAGGTCAATTTTTCCCGGGAGAGGTTGCATCGGGAAATTGTCTCAATATAAACCTATAAGAAACTATAATGGGGGAAATAATTACATGTTCAAGGCAGCATGTTCTTACCTGAATGATAGTGATAGGGTACTTTACATATAATTTTTTGGTTTCATTTTATTCTTTATGAGCTCAAAAAATTCAGATGTACAATCTGTGAGTTGAAAAAAATTAACTGAGCTATAATTTGTGTAAGATTAAAGAGGATTTAGTATCCTTTCTTATAGCTAAACAAGAGATCTAATAAATCCAAAATCAGTATCCGAACTAATAAAACTAGAAATTTATCATTACAATGGTAATATGAGGCCTCAGGTTGGTTTTAGACCTCCGAGAATTCAATAAACATGAGATGGAGAAAATTGAATGATTTGAATTCTAAGATAATTCTTTCACACGATATTTTGATGGGCTATCTTACGTGCTTGGATATCCATGATTTATATATTGACATTCTTTTATCAATTAAATTACCCTCCCAATTTTCGAAAAGGCCTCATTGCTTTGAATATACTTCCGCCTATCTTGTCAAAAAAGGTCTGCAAAACTTTATGCGCTTAGTCTATTACAAGCTCTCAGCACCTGGATCCATAACTAACACTGAGAATTCTTAGCTCTAGAAATAACAGTCAAGCACCAGTTTCGGTATAATAAAATAAACACGGTTATTTCTCTCATAGTTCTGTTGAAAAAGATCAGGTATGTGCGATTAGAGTATAAAAAAATTCTGAAAACTGGAAATTCGATTGAGATTATTGAGATTCTCATAAAGATATTATAGATTTCTTTAGTTCTACTTTCTAAGAAATCCATCCTCTTTGAATCATTGAGTTCAAAAATCTAGCTCTTTTCGAGAGTATTTCAATGATTTTGCCTGTAATTCTGTAAATTACATGGATCAAGAACCTATGATTCTTTTAAAACCTGCTGTCACGAAAAAATAGTCACTAATTCTTGACCAAGAAGCCATATTTGTAGATTTTCAGATAAAACCAATTAATCATTAGGGATTCTATTGACTCTCACTCATATTCTGGGCTGAACAGCCCACATATGGAGTAATTTTATACTATAAAAAAGGGATTACTGACTGATCTTAACCCAAAAAGAAATAGAGAGAGATGAGCTACCAGTGTTATTATATTCTGAAAATACAACTAACATCATTTATGCCAAAATTCTTGGCGTCGAAAACTTCCTAGGACTATCGAGAATAGCAGAGGAATTTTTTTTTGCGCTGCCTATTGACAAAAACTCTCTCTCGGCTTTAATGCGTTCTATCTGAACTGGATAAAAAATATTCATAAATCAGGGTGATCTCCCAAGACGAATCAACTCTATCACATTTGATAAATTCAATGCTGTATTAACAGCTTGGAACTCACGACTTGGATCCGATCTCTTTGAGACCAATCAAAAAGTTACAAAAATGCTACATCTAGATTCATGAAAACAGGGTACTGGTACAAAATGCGAAAGAAAAGGGTTTTTATAGTAAAGTAGACCTATATCTACCCACTTTGGGATATTACATACCAGATGGTTTATAAGTTTCTCAGGTAACGATTCAAAATTAATTTAGTACTCTGATATTCAGAAAAATTTTAACCTGATCTAAACTCATTAAATTTGTCGCTCAAAAGCTGGCACTTCACGCGAAATCAAATATTCCAAACTAGAAAATTGGAAATTCACCACTCTTTGATAGCAATACTGGAGCTAGATGAGTAAAGATATGCTATTTACCTCGAATCTCTTGAACTCGAAAATTAATATTTAGAGTTTATGATTTAAAATAAACAACTTTTAATAAATCGATCTAAGTAAAATACTATCTAGCGCACATTTTAAACTGAATTATTTTGAGCGATATAAACGCGCTTGTTTCTGAAACTATAACAATATGTTATCTAGATATAATTTATACCGTATAAAAATATAAAGTGTTCTCGATAAAACCATCAATTTCGCCCTGGTGCTGATAATTGATATTCAATCAGATGTAATTTATTAATCCGAATTTAATCGATTTTATGAAGGCATCAGATGATAATAACATCATTTAATTCCTTAGAAAGTCAATTAAAATAACTCGATTCAAGGTTTTATGGAAGCTAAAACCAAAATCAGTATTCAATTCCATGAAACTAACTCTAAAATGAGTTTTTTTGATATTCACAGATATTTTTAGTGCCAATTAAATACAAAATATCTGCTATTTAAAAAGAGGGAATAATATAATTAGCTAAATGTAGTTATAGTAACGCTGAAAGAAAAAAATATATTTCAACTAGCTGAAATTTTCTTTGTTATTAACTCCTTCAAAGATTGAATACTACATCTGCACATTTCCTAAAAAGTCTAAAATGAATCGGTAGTTTTTAACTTCTGGTCAACAAAGCATGAAAAAAACGGCCATAATTAGTGTATAGAAGTATGCTAAATTAATTAGGGAAAATAATCAGTATATCTCTGTGGAAAATATTTATATAGACACCCAATTAATCTCAGACTTAATCATGAGCGACCCCAAAATTCTGCTAATAAAGGGTAGAGAAATCGGTACCGACCTAACCGGAATCATCTGGCTAATATCTTTTAGTATATTTTTTCAGGAATTCTGGTAAAATTGTATCGTATTTGAACATCTATTGTCTCACTAGATATTCATCGAATAATTTTTATATGTGAATTCTAGATTTGGAGTAGCTTATTTTGTCTCGACTATGATTAATAAATTATAAATTAACCAATGCTTCAATAGAAAGAGTTTATTCATATTATACGAAAGAGGAGAACTAAGAATATCATTTCATCTGTTCCTATCGCTCATTTTTAGAGGATGGAAAGGATAGTACGATCGAATATTTTAATTCTTTTACAGCCTAATTTTTCTCAATTCAATTTATTTCACTTTTGCTTTTATTTGCATGTAATTATTGGTTTATTTTTATCATATAAAATTTTAAATCTCAATATTTCTTCTTCCTCAAATAATGATAAATGGTCTTTTATCTAATTAAATCAACTAATTCTTAAAAAATACAGCTTTTAATAGCAGATTAGTTCATATTTAGAGCCATTTCAGATTAATTTTCTAGGTAAATATAATGTAAGTTGCATATAAATATTAAACTTATTTAGTAATATTGATTCAAAAATCAAAGCGTCACCCGCATATAAATAAACAAATTATGTAAATTTAGATCAATTTTCGTTAAATTAAAGCCTTAATACCTTTAAACTGATTTGTAAACCCTGATTAATTTTAATATGGCTACCAAAGTTTTACCTATCGGCATAATTAAAATAGTAACATTTTCGAGTTAAATTTTAATCAGATTTTATTTAATACGAAGGTACATATATCATAAATAACATATAGTAGCTTTTATAAATTTTTATGTAATTCTAAGCCTTAATTGAAGCCAAAAATGAACAGGTTTTAATATCCTTAAAAGATATTTGTATCTAAATTTTAATAAAAGCAAAAAGTAAATTTAAATAAAGCTATCTAAAAATTACTGTTCAAGTTTTATGTGAAAATTCATAAAAAGTACCCCTTATCACAAATTTTACCCCAAAAATACTTTGTATCAAACTTAGTTTATACCAGGTTATCTATATGAATCAAGAGAATATTGCTTCTACTATTAAATTTTTCTAAATCATTTAGACTTAATGTTATTTTTTTTTTATGGAATATATTTTTACCTCCAACCATAATCATAAATACTTAAAAATGCGTGGAAATATTGATGTTATGTACTTTTTATGATTACTTATTCTGTTACTCCTTCAATTTATGATTGATTGAAAACTACACAATTTAATGAAAAAATTATAATCTCTATTTAAAAAAGTCACACCTTTTATTTTTTATTAAGGAAACGAATTTTTTGTTGCTCTCAGTGCTATATCATCGGAATTTAAATACAATAAACTATTTTATAATATTTTACAAAATCTAAAAAATCACACAAATAACTATTTTTACTTGAGATTATTTAATAAAAACAATTTAATATATAAAATCCACGCTATAAATTTAGCCAAATAAAAAATTTTTATAGTAAATAAAAAAGATAGTATTGTGTTTATTTTATGACTACATGTCAAATTATTTTTAAGTGTAATAAATAAACAAAATTAATTCAATAATGATAGATTACATCGATTTATAAGTTAATTTTTGTAAAATTTTCGAATATTAAAATTGTATATGCATAATTATTAAATAAAATATATTTTCTAATTAAAAATAATTTTATAATTATTATTAAACATTTTATTAGTATTTCTTTACTCAAAAAAATTAACACTCACAACAAACTATACGAATAGACTGTATTTATACCTTTATCATTCATAAAATAAATAGACAATGGTATAAAACTCCTATTTAAACTTCTGACCCTCTTCGTATTTGCTTAAGGCTGATTTGACCTCATAGTTCTTGGAAAGGCTATTAATATTCCCTTTAGACTTATATTCTTGTGATCTATCCTTCTGGGTATATCAATATCATTAAAATTTATATCTCATAATATTTATATTTGTAATTTCAGCTTATATTCCTTAATGATATTCATCCTATATTTCTCATTTTTATTCTTTGTAATTGATTCAATTGTTTTCTCACATCTATTTTTGCACAAAGAGATTGCACTATAGATGCCTTTCTTTGTTCTATTCTTCCTATGTTCTCTTTTTATATCAGAATTATCATTGGTCAAAGAAGGTGTAATTTTTTCCTCAACAATATATATCTATTTATCTTTTATACGAATACTACTTTAAATACTTCAGGTTTTAGGCATTTATTCCTGGTTTTTAAGCACAAATAATTACAAAAAGAATTAATAAAATATGTTTCACTGGAATAAAAATCTAATAGTAAATGATTAAAAATATTTTTTGTCTATTTAAAAATCATTTATATTTTTCATTTAAGCTTTTATCAAAAAAAGCAGGATAATGAATTAAATTATTAAATTATAAGTAATAATGAATGTAGTTTACATAATACCCAAAATTTAAGTATAATTTACACCAAAAAATATTCAAATAATATCAAAAAATCACATAATTACAAAACTCTGAAAAAACATATAAAATTTCGTCATTAAACTTGATTCATAGTGTTTATAACGAATCAGTGCCCCCAAAATTTACATCCTATAATAATCTATCAATAAGAATAGCTATAAAATTATGAAACTAAATAATAGTATTTATCAAACTCGCCATAAAACATCAGATATCCAAAAAAAATCATATCATTGAAATATTTGATCATGAATGAATTATAATAAACAAGCAAAGTGAAATAATTTTCAATTAGACATCTTTAATATCAGAGTGAAAAATTCATAAATTACTTTGACCAATCAAAATTATAATTAACTCAATTTATAAGTATTTCAAATAAATTCATGATAGCTTAATGAAAAATTTTATTATTATTATACACTAAAATATCGTTAAATATTAGATAATTTCATAAAAGAGTCAATATCTAGAAAATTCTGCCAAAATACGAGAAAATTCGATTAAATTAAATTATTGATATGGTTTAAATTAAATTAATAAATATCATTTACTCGATTCATCAAAATAAATTCCGTGTAATATATTTATCATAACATAGTATGTGTGTTTTTATTCGATTAAACTAATTTTAATCAATAAATGTTAACAATAAAACTAAAAGACTGATATACCTGTATTACTTAGATAATATGATTATTGATTATCTAAATTATATACCGATATTTAGATGATTTATTTATATTTCACCAATATTCAAATCCTAAAAATCATCTACATTTAAAATTTAATTATCTCACATAATTTTATCAGATATATATTCGAGCTGGATTATTTTTGAGAATTTTTAAATATATATTATAAATTAATCAACAAATACATTTATTCTAAAATAGGTATAAATCGAGTCACTATTAAAAAACTTGTGCGTTTTAACTAATAATACTAACCAATTCTATACCATCTTTTCAATATTTATTTTTTCTGGTTTAAATATTCTATAAATATCTAAATAATGATTATTTAGAGTAATGGAATTAAAATGTCACAGCATAGAACTATGAAAAAGTGTAGCGAGTTAAATATCTGGAATATAGTTGTCAGTTTGAAGAAATTATGTGATAAAAAAACGAGGTTTTCGAATCAAATAATTTTAAGTATCTCATCATGAATTCATCCCTATTCATTTAACTCAGAGTTTGATAGGTTATTTAGAAAAGATGAAATTCTCCTATTAATTTTTTCCTATTCGCTGGCATTGCTTTTATTATTAAATCTTTTAAGAATTTATAATCGAAATTTTTTACTGAAACAACCTATATCTATACTTAATAAAATAAGCAAATGTAAAATCTAAGAAAAAAAGGTCCTCTTCCCGTAATAATATCACATATATATATATATAAAGTCATAAACTCATACTATTTACAAACTAGTAAACTGTATCATAGATAGAAATAATATGAAACTAAATTTATCATTTTTTTCGATTGATTTAAATTTTATTGATTATAAGCAAATTCACACTTTTTATGAAAAGAAAAAATATTTAAAAATACGAAATAAAAGTATAAAAATAAAAATTCTCAAAAAAATAGTTATTTATAGAATCACTCTATAAACAAAAAATTATATTAATCCGAAACATAAACTAGTTTAACTAGGTTAAGTGCTTAGAAATATACTGTGGCATAAATATTTTTTATAATCTAATACGCTAAACATGATAGTTGTTTTTTTTTTTTAGAATTCATATTAGATTATTTTATTCTTATAGTATTTGAACCGAGCAGCTGATTTATGAAAATTTTTATACTCTAGGTGTGCGTAAATATAAACGTCATTTTTTAGATATAACTTTTAAATCAGAAAATTGTATTTTATTTTGTTAAATAGCTATACATTATAGCTTTATTTTTATTAAGGCAGTATTTTGATATAATTGATTTATATATTTGATAATATTACAAAGAGAAATTAAAATATTCACGACACGCTTTTATATATGTTTTTAAAAGAAAGATTATAGGCATGGATATTTAAATTATAGTTATACAAAAAATAAAATTAAATAGAACTCTTTATGAAGAAAAAAAACTTTTTGTTTCAAAATAATTGTAGGGTGATCGATGGTTAAGTTGTAAAATTCATAAGAGAAATAAAATTATAGGCTATTATGTACTTGAAAACCACTATTCAAAATTTTTTTTCTAAAAGCTTTTTATATTAAATCAAAAAAAAATTTTACAAATAAATATTATGCGGTATTCAATAATTCAATTTTTTAAGTATCTAGTTTTCATTTCACTTTATTAACTTTACTCGCTAGTTATTATTTAATTTTTTATCGAATTATTTTATTGATTATGAAAAGGTTATGATAATATTCTGTATTATTTGGGATATAGAGTACATGATATGTATTAGTTGACATGTATATAATGAGCAGTTATACCTTGAGGAATACAAATAATAAATCCTAATACTAAGATTTCAAATAATGATTTCCAAAATTAATCACGTACTAAAATATTTTATTAAATCAAATTTTAGTGGAGTAAATACAAGAACTTCAATAATATTTTGCCTAGTCAGATTACATCAAATACTATAGAATTTTTCAAAGAAAATTTTATTTTATCTATATAATCAGGAAACACATGTAACTATTTCTTAAAGAGAGCAGAATCAAGATTAAATCCATTATGGTATAAATTCCCATCAGTTTTTATAAATAAAAGTATTTTAAAGAGCGCGAAAAAAATATTTTACTGATATTAGTAAATAAAATATAAATTAGCTATGAACTATGAGCTATGAATTATGAAAATCAGCATCAGAATAACAAGATATAAGTAAGCGTTAAAAAAAAACTATAGAATAAGTTATATGTTTTATATATTGGGTGGCTGAGATTCTGGACACAAGATAATTTTATAATTAATATTAATTATAAGCTACTTCATAGTCTTTGTCGAGATAATATTTTTTTTAAAACTCTTACGCTTTTAAACATACTTTAAAAAATATCATATAAATACAAAAATTCTTTTATCACACAACAATACAACTTTTTGCTGTCTAATTTTTATAATAAAAAGAGATTTTTCCAAAAAATACTTATAAATACTTTTTAATTATTTCTTTCTTTATTACCATGGTTTTAGTAGCTTTATAGTAAATTAATAAATAATCAATTCACAAAAATAACTTACTGCGTTCTTAAATAAATATATTAAAATTTTTTTTTTTGTTATTAAATTCTCAAGAAAAATTCAAAGGCAAAAATTATGTACCATGACCGGTAAAAGTAGTAAAAAAAAAACTTATTTGTATCTAAACATCATCAGAAAAAAGTAGAAATTTCTAAAGATCAATAACATTGATTATAAAGCCTCAATGAACCAAGAAATCCTACAGTATATATAATTATATTTTGATGAGATTTTTGATCTAGTGAAGGCTTCTTGCGCAAAGTTGTGCGATCTTTTGAAGCTTTTGATTGATTCCTGGTGCTTCACAGTTACTTACGGATTTTGGCTTCGTTTTTCCTAAATCAGATATATGATTTTTTTTTTGGTTGCTTTAGTAAATAAAAATGATTTGAAACTGTGATTTATTTTTTTTATGGGGTGGTTATTGGCTAATATATATATATGGGGGATTCTTAACGAAGAGAGCACTTTGTTGCAATGGTTATTTAGTGGATTGCTTTTATAATCAAGATAAGCCAATAAATTTATAAATTAATTATGAAGCGATATTATTGACTAAA
>LSSN01005022.1:0-27889 GCA_001970855.1 Smittium culicis | reverse complement strand
CTTGACTGGCGGTCGGCGGTCCTGTTGCTTGGATTGGCTTCAGCGGTAGTTGCAGCGTTGGTGCTCTGCGCCGTAGCAGTGTTTCTGCTGATCGAATTCTTGTTGTTCGAGCTCTGCTGTCGCTTGCGGAAGGCATGAACACGTTGACGCTTCGCCGCTGGTTTCTTGGCAATGAGGGAGTCCAGCGCCTCTTGATCCATCAGTGGTTTTTTTATCTGTTTCGACGAGCTGTGTAGGTTTTCCTGGAAGTTTGAGCCCCTAATGTAGGTTATCCAACCTAGCTTGGGTTACTGTAGCGGCTACTTCCATTAGTAGGGCTCTCATAGTTCTCTCAAACATGACCTCGGGATCCTCAGAGGTGTTGAGTCTAGGGTAGTCCTGGATTCTTCGGCGGACTAAGTAGTCAATGGGTCTTTTTGCTTGAGCAAGAGCCACTTGGATACCATATAGGGCTGTGTCAGCCTTCTTAATTGCAGTCGATGCTGAGTCGTTCAGTAGAGGAGGGTTTTAGTTCATAGAACTAGTCCTTGGGCAAGAATAAACTGCAATCTTGCGTTCTTCTTCTGTTCGCGACGAGCGGAAGAAGTCTTCTTCAATCGATGGGAGTGCCTCAGTGAATTCCGGGTAAGCTTTCAAGTCTGTCACCGGGGCTCTGGTATTGACGTATGGATCCTCTGGTTCCTGGTTTTTCTCGTTTTTGCGCAGGAGTTGTTGTACCAGTTTGGTCAACACCCTTACTTGATCTTGGCTTGCTGGAGCTTGGATTTCAGCTATTTGTTCCATCGTTTAATATTTTGAAGGGAGATAAAATTTTAAATAATCTTAGGTATAAAAATTTAGTTTGAAAATCTTTATGCTGGTAGAGTACCTTTGCGAAAGAAAAGATGATAAGGATATCACTACTACGTACGTTACAGTTTATACTATAAAATTTTTTTTAGTTCATTTTATTTACTTTAATTTTATTGGATTTAGATTTTCGTTTTAGTTTTATCCAATAAGATGATAACAATTAATATGTCTCCTCTCTGATGTATAATGAAAACGTAATCCTTACTATAAAGGTTATTCTGTTAAAATTTTTTAAATACTTCAAGTACCCTAGCTCATTATACACTTAATCTTTTAATACTAAATAATTATTCTTTAAAAATCTTCACCCCGACATTTAGATTAAAATTTTACTCTTTTTTATTTGCAATTTTGGGTTTAAAATTTGTTAAACACTGTTAAAATATAATTTGAATAAAAAAATGTGTTAATCAAATTCTAGTTTTATTTTGGTTTTAAAGTTTAGTGTTTTTTTTTATTAAATTCTCAAAATATTGTTCTCTGCCTTTTCCTTTGTCGGAAAATACCAACCTTTTTATACGAGTTTTATAACTAACAATATTAAGTACAAATTCGATAAAGTAAATACTTTAAATATATAATATATTATAATATATTAAATTAAAGCACAAATATTTCGGATCGCTTGAATAAAAACGTGTTATATTTGTATTCGTAGATCTACACATTTGACTGATCATCCTTGAAAAATGTATTAATGCATTTGACTGTGGCATTTAATGTTATTAACAACATATATATATTAAAAGTTAATTTCTATACTGTGGAAATAGGTATTATGTAGTTAAAAAATCTTTTTTTTTAAACTTTATAAAAATAAAATAAAAAAGCTTGTAGAATAATAATATAATCGTTGGGACGAAAAAAATCTTGAATTGAATAAAAAAAGCATTTAAATTCACTCCTATTTTCTGAATGCATCTCGAAAATTAATAAAAAAATCTTTGGATTAAAAAAAGGTCTTTCGTTATATAGGTAACCACTATAAATTATATTAACCAATTTTTAATACAAATATCTATAGAATTATTTTCAATAAATTTCAAAAAAAAAAAAAAATTATAGAAATATTTATCAATAGTAATAATTATAGCAATTACTATGTAGCAACAGCTGGAAGTAGAATATAATGGGTTAGTGTGTGAATAAATACAGATATATTTTTACATATAGCATGTTGATAGAGGTGCGAGGACTTTGTATCTAATAAAGTATTATATGGAAATTTGAATTAAATATTATACAAAGTTGAATCAGGTAACCTATTAGACACTACCTCCTAATATAGTTTGCTAATATAGACGAGGCTGTTTATTAGGGAAGCTTCAACAGAAAAATTCCCTCTTGAAGTAATGTCACATCTTGAAGCTGCCTTCATTATAGAGTATCTCTGATACGTTTTAGAGTTGAATTTAAAATTGAGTATAATTTTGGGGGATGATGGCGGACCAAAATTATATGCTTTTGCAGGCGGACTATTTTATGATTTTTGTCGAATTAAAGGTATATCAAACAAAGAAAATTGCAATCTAGCTTCTGTAAAAGAGAAAAATAATGGGGAATTCCTGAGTTAGTACAAGTAGAGATTTGTTGCCAATTATATTTTGCTCTCAGCTCGATGTGCTATTAAAAAAGCGAAAGATTTTGGGAGGCGATCTTTAATTTCGGCCAAAACGCGTGACTATATGTATTTTTATTTAATAAGCGTTTTTTGGGATGATGGGCCAGTTACAGTCATGATATCCAGCAATCATCTGACCAGACTAACCAATTGGATCAAATGAGATATAGCGTAGACTGAAATTGGGAAATAGATGAGATTTGCGTCGATTTATTATTTTTTATTGATGACTTTTCAGGGGTATTCGATGATTTTGGATAGCCAATTCCAGCCAACAATGCGCAGAGAAAATAGTAGAATATCCAAACCAGAAGATGTATTGGCACCCTAGCATTTGCGAGCAAATGGATCATTAGAATATAAACTATCAGCGAATAACAGAAAGAGTGCAGGATACACATAGTTTTAAATGGATAGATGATTTTAATTTGTTTGTTAAAAAGAGCTGATTTATTTAGAGCGTTCCTATACGCCCAAAAAGCAAAAAAAAAAAATCATCAAAACATTCCAATAAAAAATATAGAAAATAAGCGCCAATTGTGCAGCGTTTTTGGTAAATTAGATCTAGAAGTAAACTCGCATTTGATTCCTAAAAGAAAATCAGCGGCTAATACACCCTTTAGTAAAAATCGAATGTCAGCAAATAAACGACTATGCACACTTTGTAAAGAAAATTTGCCCTTAAAATCAGAAAAGTGAGTTTCACTAATGATTTATTATTTATTTTCTTTGTCAAAGTTTCACCCTAAATAAATATGGCTAATTTGTGAGTATATAAGGCTAAACAAAGCAAATAAAACCCATAAAACAGTAAAAAGTATTACAAGTAATTTAATATTTCGCTTTAAAAGAGCTTTACTATCTAAACAGAAAACAAATTAACAATGGACGATTTTACATGCGTGAATGCTACAATGAAAGTATGCCCTAACGGGGATTCGGTATCTTTCAGGTATGCATATGACATAAGCGATTTGACAGCTGATTGTGGCCCATTTTCGGCTGTATATACAGTACTTCATGACCCAAATACGAGAGGTTTTGCGTGTTACAATACCACTACAGGAAGATTTATAGTTGGCCAAAATCCATTTGTAAATCCAAATGGCTCAATGGGAAAGCTCTCAGTAAACAAGCTTTTCATTTCAGTACTGATTCTCAGCTGCCTTTTCTTAGTGACTGCTCACTAAATTTAGCCAGCCGCGTTAATTACACGGAAACCGAACTTTAAATACATTAAATAATTAAAGAAATGATACTAGGAGCTTGGATAACACGGGCGGTAAAACAATAAGAAAAAATTAAAATTCGCTAATCGAATCTAACTTATTAGTGTTTTAAGAGTCGCACTATTCTTAGATTTTTTTTTACATTTGTGAAATGTATATATTATACCCATATAAATTTTATAATAAACCCATTATTAACTGTACGAATAGAATGGCTAAGCTATACAGCCCAGTTATCCATAGCTATTTTCAATCACAAAGAAAGTATGAATAATGTCCTCAGCTGAAACAATAATTTTCTAGATAACGAAAATAAAAGCAATTTCACACGATTAATTTTTTTATATAGATACTTTAATATTTGTAATTGTAAAATCAAGGTTAAAATATATGGATTAGTTTTTTTTTGTTGAACAATGGAGTGATTTTGAGTTTGGATAAAAAAATGATTATAGCAATATGATATCAATGTGAATTTATATAATGTACGAAAGTTCCATAATAGATATCAAAGCCGTTAAATTGGCAGGTGGAGTTGAAGGTTTTGGCTATGATGATTGATGATAAATATATTTTTCACGCTAAATTAATTCGAGTGAGGCTATTAAAATCGAGGAATCTTTTTGAAGAAAATGATTTTATGAATATTAAGTTACAATGTATGAAATTTTATATTTAATTAGTATCAGTTAAATAAAATTGTTATTATTTATAGCAAATAATACATTCAAGATGAAATGGATAAATATAAAAATCGAAAAATCGAAATGCCTACTCTATTCTGCTAAGAATAGTTTTAACTTATAAATATTTGGTCCAATAGATAGTAGCCTCAACAAAGTGCTTTCTTGGCTCGGAATCTCCCAAATTATAACGTCAAAAGAATACATTCTTCAAAATTTGCCAATTAGTTTATTTGCACTAATATCAAAATTCTATATTTTAACTGAATAATTAAATACTAGTAAAATCCTAGCCGAACGTTATTAATGACATAAAAAAATTAAACATTTTTTATGTGTACTAAGCCGATTATTTTACAAAGAAATTAAACGCTTACTATTTATAGCTTTTTTCTAAAGGTTATTTATATTAAAAGTTGCGTAACATTTAGGTTAAAATGTTTCAAAGCTAGCTGGTTTCTTATAATAAAATCAAAATAAAATAAATTTTGGTGAGTATTTTAATTTCAATATAAAAATTGATTTGCTGAATTTATATTGAACTTAATAGCTTACTAGGCTGTATTATTTGATGGTTATTTTTATTTTCATTTTCATTAGTTAATAATATAAATTAATATCAAGAAGTTAAAAGTATTTTAAGAGTATATAAAAAAGAGAATAGAAAAGGATAAATTTACCTATTGCTAAAGACGACTTTCCCATCAGGATCGATTTGAAGGTTTCTTTTTTAATTGAAATTTTTATCGACTAAATTATACTTGTCACTGATTATTTTACAGCTAAAGATTTATTAATTAAAGATAGTTCATAAATCAATAATTATTAGTACGAAGGACCTAAAAAATGAAAAAGTGTAATTTCGTGCCGATCAACGATAGTTTATATACTTTTGAATTTATTGATTTTTAAACTATAACGTATGTATTGATATTTTAATTTATAAACTATCCAATACATACTTGATGAATTTCGAGGGCATGTATTCCTTGATAAAGCTTTCATATTCTAAGTTAAGTATATAAAAGATTATACAAATTTCAAATATACATTCTTAAAAGGTTGTAGGCTATTTAAATATCTCTTAATATAATGATTTGGGATTGAATACTAAGAAGATAAATTTTGGTGGCTAGTATTTCTGATAAATTTGAATTTTTACAGTGAGCTTTATACGTTAAATAGTAAATAGGGTTTCAGGTAAATTCACTTCTTTGTATCATAATATTATTCACCGAAATAGATAGTTCTGAGCGTATAAATGTGAAAAATTTAACTTAGACTTAGGTTTTAGCCAATTAAAAAATGATAGCATTTTGAGCCATAAGTAATTGGTTAGTAATACACCTTATTGTTATAAAAGGAATAAAAAAAGCAAATACAAAGCTTTGGTAATAAAAATAGCGAATACCTGATACAAATCTGCATATTTTTGTATCACAAGAAAAGGTTAATTATCTTCGGAATCAATCTACCTATACTATCATTCTTTGTACCTACTATTTTAACTAAAATTTAAATTAATAAACTCCTTGTAAAATGGAATACACACATAAACCGAAAAAGTTTAGCAAGCGCGACAAAAGAACGCCAAGAGAAAAGGTGAAAAAGACGCCAATCGCCCAAGTTATAATCCTCGAAAAGCCTCACAATATTTATTTCAACAAGGCAGATCACATCATTTGGTGTCTAGAAAACTATCTAAAAAAGCAAACTTTATCCAGCATCAAGAGAAAGAGGCTAGAAGTAGTGGATATTATATTTGAGCACCCAATACCTAATTTCTTTCAAAGATTAAACAGCGAATTTACAATTAATCCAGATGAACAAAATTCAAATAAGAAAAAAAAAACCGAGAGCTCATGTAAGATCCCCGAAATCCACTCACAAGAGTTTATCCAAGAAAACATCGTCGATTCTTTAATGACTAAACACGAAAAGTATCTAAATGAAGAGCTCGATTTTATTTTCACTGAAGATACCTATTTCTATTTTATAGAAGAGAAGTACAAGTATGTTTTTGTTATTGATGTAAGTGATAGCATGTTTTCATTAGACATCGAAACTGGAAGACCTTTAATCGATATTGCGATTGAAACTCTAGAAAAAACTTTAAACGCCTTGATTCAATCATTTACTCTAAATTCTAATTTATACAGAAAAACTTTTAATGTAAGTTAAATTTATTAATTATCATTATTATACATTATGTCAATTTCACACTTATAAGCATTTTTGCCCTGATGTATAATATTAGTTTGAGCCGGCCATATGCATCTCGATAATAGCTTTTTACGGTTCCATAAGTAAATATGATTACCCAGAATTCAAATCGTACTTTAATAGTATTCCAGATTTTAAAGCTTATTTTAATATTGACGGAATGAGCGAGCATGTTCTCTCACCTTGCTTCAAAACAATCCTTCATTCAAAATACATTTCCTCAGGTAAAGTACCAGAGCTAATACAGTCTGTTTCGCTAGGTGTAAAAGAATATTCTCATATAATTAGAAAGGCCAAAAGCCATATTTACGAATCCAGAAAAAAAAAGGAAAACTCTCCTAATATAGATAAATTTTTAAACTTCGATGATTCGTTTTATGAGTTTCCTCCTTTATATGAACTCCTGGAAGTGGCAAAATATGTCTTAAAACTACTACCCCACCTATATTCTCCAGGGTTTATGATTATTACTGATGGTGTTATCGAGCCTAGCTTTAGAACTTCAGACTCCTTAAACTCTTCTGGTTGGTTTGTAGATTCAAATGTTAAGTGCTCAGTAATTCAAGTAGGATCAAATAATGGGTTTGACCCTATGGTTTCTTTAGGAAACGTAGTTGACAATGAATTTCTTAGATTTGTTTCAGAAGCGCTTTCGGGTGATTTTTTCTATTCAACAGATTTACCTTCGTACGTTATACATGGCCAAATAAATTTCTTCCATGAACATTTTCTTGTTTCAAGGATATCGCTTGGTAATCAGCTGTTTAAAAACCAACTTCGTGCCATACAAACAGGTCTACCTAGAATCGGTGATATCCCCAGAGAGTGGTTAAATACCCATCCTGAGCGACCTCAAAGAAATCTTAATAATCTGGCTACTTCTTTTCCTTGGGGTGAATTTTCTGTTTCACCTGACGTTGAAACTGTTATTGCTAGATACAGAGAATATCAGATGCCTGTAGGTTTAGGAATTATTATCCAAGCACGAATGAAAGAAGGGTTCGTCTTATCAGAAATAAAATGCAGGCCGTTAGCTCAAAGTAGCTATTCAGGTATACAAATGAATGAATCACAAATAGAGAGGAACGCCGTTTCAGTTGGTGAACAGATTGAATTGATTTTTTTACTGCGCTGGTTCCCAAATGTAACTATTACATATAGCGTTGTTAGCACTTTCTTTCCAGGAAATTTCTCGAAAATCGACAGCCTTAACGACAAAAATGCTCTAAAGAGACTTACACAGCGGTCCCAATCATTTCAAAATTTAATCAAAATTAACATAAGGTCTTATAAACTTTTTACTCTGATATTTTTGGAGCTATCTGATGATGACGAGAGCGATAACATTACTGCAAAAAAAGCTAGAACGCTACTGCTTTTTTTAAATAGAATCCATAAAAAGGACGAAAAACTTAAAATTTTGTTTTCTTCTTCTTTACTTCCCCAGCCTTATTCATCAAAGATAAGCTCATCAAGTTTGAAAAAACACGAAGCAAAATTTGATTCAGAAAATGAATCTAAAAACTTTAGTCCGCAAGAAAAAAGAATTTACAAATTACTATCATACTGGGTTTATATGAAAGAAGACTGGATCTCGCTATTGTCTAGCTTTGTTAGTATAGACTCTATTTTCTTGTCGAGCCACCTTATAGAAGCGTCTCTTAAGAATTTACCATATACTGATCTAAGCAACATCGGAAAAGATCTATTGAACGAATTTATATTCGAAAACTATCTGTGTGGCAGAATAAAGAATTCGTCTGGGTATAAAGTGGATACGGGTTTAGAAAATGATGAAAATTCATCTCTAAAATATCAATTTGAAAGCTACGAAGATTCTAAATCTGAAGTTTTTGAAAGGAATCAACACTTTAACTTGAAATTTATCGAAATAGGTGAAGGGAATAACCTATCAATATCTTTTTTACCTGAAAATATGAGGTTATATCTCGGGTTTCCATCTTTTGTAATTGCTCAGTGGAGGTTCACGACTAATTGGTCTGTAAGAATCACTCACACTATATTCAATGGAGTCGGCGACGCACAAATGAAAGTATTTGATAACATACATAATGTTATTAATTCTTTCCATTCAAAAAAAGTAGTAAACAAAATTACCAAAAATCAAATAGGTACCATTGGTATTATGGAAGATAGTAGTAATGTGAATAATACTTTCTATTTCTCACCTTACCTTGAAAGTTCTGAACAGATTTCTTATTCTACTAATCAATACAACTCTCATATTTTAAGAAGCCCTTACCTTGATTCAAATGTTCTCGAGTCCAGTTTGCCCGAGTTCAATCATTACGACTCAACCCAAAGCTTTTATAATGATGAAATATTAGTCCCCATATTTAAAGTTGAGCGGCCAGTACATCTACTTTTAAACTCTGAGCTTGATGAGAATAGCAGTATGTACAAAAACCCCTTTGACACCGATATTAATAAAAGGTGGGTAGAGTTTGCTTCAGTAATTCATTCACACAAAGATGAATGGGAGTGGGTTTATATGGATGTATCTAAAGATGTTTCTGATTTACCTCATGAAGTAGACAACACAGTTGGTATGTCAGATAAGGAAAAAGCTGAGCACTTTCAAACATTATTTAGGGTTGCCGCAGAAGTAAGTCGTAACCGTTTACAAAATGGCTACACTATTTTGTCAGCTTCAGAGGGCGCACTTAAAACATTAGCAGGCTCAACCTTAGTAATTGATCCAAAAAATCTTGTTGATCCAAATTCAGCTATAGATTTTTTAACATTAGATAAACCAGAGCATTTTAGAGACGGATTTCAAATATCTTTTTATAGTGAAACTCCAAATGATGATGAAACGCTTATTTTATCATCAATCAAGTACTCAGTTTCCGTAAATTTGCAAAAATTAAGCGTTCATACCGAATTGTGGATTGAACCTCATTTTGATACTATTGTTCGATTTCTTTTTGAAGAGGACGTTAACCTTATGGTGCCGATTACTAGTTTCTTGAAAATTTTAAAGCCTAGGCGAAAGTTTGAGTTGATATATCCTAAAATGATGCAAAATGCTAAAGGAAAATCAATATTTGCACCTATATCAATGCTTACACTGTCCAGATTTCAGTTGAGATTACTAGATTTGCCTTCAATGTTAAGTAATGTTGAGTCTAATAGCGATTCCCCAAGATATTTAAGGAGCACCACTCTTCATGCGAAAGTATCAGATGGGTCTGGAGCTAGCAAAAACCATATTCTCCTTAAAAAAAAATCTAAATCTTTTGCTTCATCATCAGAAGTATCATTTAAGAGCTCAGAGACCACAGATAACAAAAAGGACTTTATCAAATCTAATTCTATACTCGCGGGAGATACTTTCGAATTTAATCCAAATCTCGAGGCTTATAAAGCCAAGAGTAACCCTACTAACCAGGAAATAAAATCGTCAAACTCAATAGATTTTGATATTATTTCTGAAAGCCGCATTGCTTCTTCAGTTTTATCAGCTAACGAAAATAATATCCAATCTTTGAATTTGAATTTGAATAAAAGTACAATAAAGCTCGAAAAAGATATTTCCTACTCAACATTTAAGAGTGGTTCTAAATCTAGCAGCGGTGCTCCTAAAAATTTCATTCCTGAAGGTGGTTATAAAGCTGAAAGCTCAGACATTATGGAGATGGACGATAACAAAAGCAATAGTCAAAGAAAGAACTTTTTTGCTGATACAGCAAGCTCTGACTATAAAGTGTCGACCTCTATTAAAAACAAAAGCTTACCAATTGAAAAAATTTATAGCATTCCTAGCCAAAATGGAAATACTAAAACTACAGAAATTTTCTCTGCAAAAACATCAGGCGTCAACACTCCTAATTCTTACAATCAAAGCACCAAGCCAATAATGAAACATACATATATTTTGGAAAGATCGTCATTTTGCAATTATAATATAACAAGCACTGCTATAAATAGCGAATGCGAAGACGTTAACCACTATTTATCTAATGAACTCAATCCACTTATACTTAGACATATTAAAACAAGCTTGCTCAACGAAGATCTTTATTCAAATCTAAAAAAACAACCGAGTTTTACCCTTCCGAATAAATCGCTATTGAGCCTTCATAAAAAGATATTAAACTTAGATTCAAACCAACTATATCTACAATTCCCTTATGACATTAAATCACTTGTCAATTTCCCACAGGTACTATTTAGGCTTTATTTAGAGTATTCTTTATTTAAATACTCCGACTCGCTTGTCGTTTCTGATGAAAAATTTTATCAGCTAAAGTTTGCTGGGAAAATTATGCAACAGCTTCCAAAAATGGATCCAACTGTTAGAATATCCACAACTTCTCCAACATATAGCATAGATAACCCCCTTTTAGATAAATGGTATGTTAAAAGGCTTCAAAATCAAAACTCTTTTTTGTTTATCAGTTTCCCAAATATAATCACAACAACAGGTGGAAAAGAGTTTTCACTATCAAGAAACAAGAAAAACGAAAATGAGAAAAAAATCGCTACTGAAAATCCAGTCAGCAATAATAAATTAAATAATAATTCTATCAACTCTATAAACTCTATAAACTCTATAAACGATTCAAACATCAGGGATCCCAGTATTGAGTTTTATTTGGACACAGAAAATGATGAATCTCATTCAGAAACTAGCTTTTCACATTTACAAAAAAATTCCATAAAGTATAGTACTAACAATGAGTTTGATGATAAAGCTATTCAAGAAGCTGCACGCAAAAACGGATTAGGAATAAATGCAGGCTCTACCACCCCTCAAAATATCTCTTCTACTAAATATCAAAATTTACAATGCTATACCTTAGCATTTGAATGTAGCCTCGGGAATGAAGAACTAAGGAGGCAAAATATTTCCCCATTTGACATTGATCATAGCCCAAGTTTTGGGTTTGATTTTAAAATAATGCCAATTTCAGTTCCTAAATCACTTACCCCACCAATTAACGGAATTGATTCAAGTGACCCTCTTTCTGAGCCTCGGGTTGCTGCTTTTTCAGATGAATTTATAAGCCGAAATTCATGCACTGCTGATAGATTTAAAGATCAAGGCTACGCATTTAGCGGATGTACTTCTAAAGCTAAGAATATCCCTGAATTTTCTAGCGAAGCTATGGTAGAGCTAGGAGCTATTGAAAAGCTTTATAACAAGGCTTTGATACAATCTATCTTTTTGGGGCTAGTGATGGGGAAAACTTTTCCTGCAGATAGTTTAAAGTCTATACCAGAATCAAAACATTTAAATTCTTGTAGCATTAAATTTGACATTACTACATTTTTACATAGCTTCGATATATCTAACCAAAGCAAACATTCTAATCCCAGTAACTTTAATATCAACATTAAGAATGCTAGAATCGAAAAGTTAAACCAGTTTTTAGAAAAGGCTATAAACGTTAACTTTTCTTCGCTGAACTCTTATGAAAACACAAAAAATGATAGTATATCGTCATTTGAATGCGGCAAGATATATTTCTGCGACCCAGAAGAGATAAAAGGTTACGAAAGCAACAAGCTTATAGATTTTTCTCTTGACCCGCTATTCATTTCGATAGGGTATGAGGTAATTATTAAAGGCGAAGCTTTAAAGTCAAAAGCAAATATCACGTGCAAAAAAGATCAAATTGGAGAATATTATATTGATAATGGGAAATTTCCTATTTCTTTAATAGAAGCATGTGAAAATGCTGGATTACATTGGGTACCGTCAAGTAATGATTTTTCAAATTCTCTAGATGTAAGCGTTGTTATGCACATAAAGTGCTCTTTTTTTGATTTCCACAGTGATGATTTTGAATCTAATAGTAGCTTGGAAAACGAAACCTCCAGCAAAGTATGCCCTGATTCTAATGTTGCAGATATCAATAAACTACAAGATGGGTTTTTTAACAAAAAATTCTTTAATTCGAGCTTGAAAAAACTTAAAACGTTTCCTACCGTTCAATCTAAAAGCTTAAGTATGCTATCAAATAGCTTAGAGCTTTATATTTCTCGCGAAACACTTTACAATTTAAATTGTGTTCAAAACAAGTCTTTCTCTCATCTTTCTGTTGCTTGGTCAATTATAAACATCTCAAAAAAGCTAGAAAAGTTTGGCTCTTCCAAGCGCATAAGCAGTTTTTATACAGATTCTTTTGATTTGCATCTAACTGATATTTTAAAAGGAATTGATCAAATGTATGAAAAAGAAACCATAAATATACTCAAAGATTACAACACATTCAACACTATTGGTGAAATTAATAAGTGGAGCGACGACACAGAGTATGATCCAAAGGACTCATATCAATCCAAAAAATACAGTATTCTAGACCTGTTTATTGAAAAGCTTTTATCACAGAATTTTAACCCAAATAAACTTTCTAAGATTGGTGAGATTATTATTCTAGAAATTGTAGAAGGTGGAATAGATTTTTCTTTCCCTATACCCATTTCAAATAATTCTCAGAAAAAACAAAATGTTACAATTTCCAATGGTATCAATTCGTTTTCTAAAGCTTCAAATGATGGAGCTGTTCCAAATTTTAAGAATTCTTTCGCCGCAGAAAGAAATCTTGATATTTTTCAAAAAAATGTTGAGACTGCCATTAACAATTCACAAAAAATACTAACTGGCCCTGAACAAGTCTGGTTTATGTTAAAATTAGACAAAAAGAACCTGAAGCTCGACCTGTCAGTTCACATTTATTTAGATGAAGGTTTGCTAGAGAAATTTTCTATTTTGCCTCTTATCGACAAAACAAAAACGTATATCGATCAAGCTTTAAAATTTACAACAACTCAGCTACTTTTGACTCAGCTTTCTAATAACCACATATCTTCAGATTTACTTATTGAGCCAGGGTTCGAATCAGAGCTTGGATTTTATGAAAATGAATCTGAAAGTATCGAATGTAAGCGTAAAATAAGTTTAAATAGCTTTAAACATAGCAAGCATTTGTTTGGATCGGGTTTAGGAGGATTTACTGATATTGGCGCTGGTGTTATTGTTAATTTTAGATCATTAGAAAATTTGCAAGATACCACTAAATCTCAAGAGGAACCAGATATTATTTCATTGGTCGGAGGCAATGTTATCGAGTCATTGGGTTTTTATTCTTGCGCAGAAAAATTTATTGCAGCATTTCCAATTCATTCTAGGATAAATCCAAATAAAATGCTAAACGCTATTATGAACAGCAATCTAGGAAATAGCAGAATAGAAAACAAAAAAAATATGTATGTATTTAGAAGCAATGATTCAATATTTTATGCAAGGATGTCAGTTCAATCTTTACCTTCATTTCCTAGCTTTTTAAAAAAGGTCAATTCTTCTAGATTTTCGCAACCACACCAAACCTCTCATCCACCCTACAAAAACAGTAAAATTGAGAAAACAATAAGTAATGTGGATACCAACAGCCAACAAAAGTTTGCTAACAGTAAAAAACTCTTCCAGAGTCTTGAGGTTTATAGAGACATATTTTCACCTGATAATTCTCCCAATGCCGATTTAATCATTTCCAAAGTTAATACATACTATAAGTATAATCTATTTATATCTAATAGCTTATCTAAGCTAGTAAATGAAAATGTTAGGGAAAGTTGTTTTGATTACAAAAAACACGAGCAAGTCCCAGCTCTTAAGGAGATAATATACTTCAAAAAAATAACTTTAGAGGACTTACAATGTATTAAGTTGTCAAACCAAGATTTTCTTTTAGGAAACATAAATCTGTATCGAGAATATCTTGATTTTTTTTTCAACCATAAAATCGGTATGGAAACTTCTGATTTGAGTCGATATTCCCCAAATTCTAATAAAGTCTCAGAGCTCGTAACAGAGTCATTTGAAATTGAAGAACTATTTACAAGCTATGATAAAATAAAAAATTTCAGAAGCTTGAGAAGCAAGCCAATAAAACCAAAGCTGTCCCTTTCATCTTCTTTAGACAGCATGATAAAATTTAATACATCTGAAACCAGTAGACTTGACAATCGCAAAAATATTCATATCTCTGCGAATACCACCAAAAGCGCCATTTCAAATAATATTATGAATCGCCAAATCCTATACGCTAACCCTAATAAAAGATCAAGTCTATCACCACTTTCAACTATTGCTACACCTTCAAAAAATTTGGTTTCTCTGGATTTATCTAGCATAAAGACCAAATTAATCGGTAGTAGTAATATATTACCTAATAAAGAATTCAATAACGATGTGGGTTCTGGTCAAAATTTATGTTCAAAGTTCAATGAATCTAAATATTATGAGTTAATGGTTGATAAAAGTTTAATTAAAATACTTAAAGCCCGTTTAAATCGCCTGGAGACTTGTGATACACTTAATTCTAATAACTCAAGTCTAAATAATTTACCTAATAATGAAAAGATCAATATAGGCTTAAACAAGACTCCTTTTAGGCTTCAAGCAAAATTAAATTATGGTAATTTAGAAAGTAAAGAGTTGATTGCCAGTGAAAATTGTAATAGAATTAAAACTCATAAAAGAAGCTTTAGCGGAACTGTTCTTTATAGACCACCGACCTTTATTAATAACCTATCTAAACATAATTTCGTTCCTAACGAATTAAACTATAAAGGAGTATTGAATACCAACCCAATAAAAAAAGCTATAATTCCAGAAAAAAATTCAATTATCGATACATCAATACCATTTTCATATGATAAGGGCGTTGGCTTTGGAGTAAAGAAAGATATATCACCTAAAATTATAATTCCTGGTGACCCCAAAGTTGATAGCAATACTACCTCAAGCGGAATAAATAAAAAAACTCTTAACTCTGACGATTTAAATCGTAGTTCTATAAGTCCAGGTACAATTTCTAACAGGAACTATTTAGTTTTGCAACTTTATGGCCTTGATACGCCGCCAGAAAAAATGATTTATAGCCTTGTTGAGTATATATCCGACTGGCTTAAAATAAATGTTGTTTTACCAGAGCTTAGCCTTCACCTCGGTAGGAATTCTAGGTTAGTCCAAGATGATCTGGAGTTTATTTTTAGTAAAAATAGTAAGCCTATAACAATTTATCTACCAGTGCCTAAGTTTGCGTCTCAAATTCAATATCGCTCGACTTTCAATTCCAATCCTGTTTTTAATAATTTTGAAACAAATTCTATTCACATGGTACATAAACCAACAGTTAATAAAAAAACTAACAGCTTTACAAACTCGTTTTCACCCAGTAGTAGCAAGATCCTTGAAGAAAAAAATTATTCAAAAAATTTTTTCACAGAGTTTTCAAAACCCCAATATAGATCTTTCAGTGGTAAAACCGATAGAAATTTTATCCACCTTTTAAAGCACAATTTAAACCATATTATTCCGAGCTTTTTAAGACATACTAGCGAATCAATGTTTCAAATATACGGAAATACGGTTTTAAAAAATATTTTACCATGCTTTGACAATCTCTTAACGAATTCATTCTTTAATACTGTAATTGAAAAAATTAAAAGTGAACACATAGCTAACATAAATATTTCTGAATCTAATTGTACTAATAAAGACTCAAACGAACATTTAAACAATATTATAACCAGCCTTATAAACCTAGAGGAAAGCAATGCAAATAATTTTATAAATTCAACCATTGGAACTGAATTTTTATACAACCTAGTTTTTCTTTACAATTCAATGAACCCGCTTCCAATTGCTAATAACTCCGATTTTCATATCGGAAAAGGAATTTCAGCCATCCAAATAGTTCCACACTTATTTAGTTCAAAAAATTCTTTTAACGCTCGTGAAGCCTATCACAAAGAAAATGAAGATGATTTAAAACCAAAATTTTTAAAGTCAGAAATTTTAAACCAGCTGGAAGAAACTCAAATATTCTTAAATATTCTAGAGTCGCTAATACCAGATATTATAGATAATAAGGATGGTTTTGGCTTGGATACTGATGATAATTCTGATTCTGGAAATTCTTTAAATGAAGACCTCAAATTTAAAAATAATAAAAATAAAAATTCATTAAATGGTTTAAAATCGTATGATCTGTTTGATGGATCAAGTAGGCTAGAATCTAACATGAATTATTTATCGTTCACTATTTATTCATTAGGCCATTTAGATAAAAAAAAGCTACTAAGCACAATTCTCAAAATTTACTGGTGCAGTTTGTGCGAGTATGCTATGGAAAATGAAATATCTCCAACTCTTTGTAAACTGGAACATACTTTTGAATATAACTCTGAATACAACGAAAAAGAACAATTAAATACGTTGATTTCCTTTCTTGGAAATCAAGAAATTCCTTCTATCCCAACTAAAAATTTTGACCTACTTAGCTTGTCAAAAGGTATAATACCTCTTTTAAATGGTATTAATGATCTTATTCCAAATATTATCCCAGTTAGCTCATCAAAAATCCTACAAGTAGACCCAAGAAGCTATAGCCTTGGAGAATTAGTATATCCTTCTAATGCTGTGAACTTTGATATTAATGGATCTTCTTCTAACAATGATTCTAATGCAAGAATGGATAGTGATAAAGAGCTCTCGAGTTTAAAGCCTAGAAATATAAGTGGTGAAGCCGTATCGCTATCTGACTTCCCAGATCCTTTCCATTCTTCGACATCACGCCATGAAACTAATACATTAGATTCTGAGCCTATTAAAAAGAACTTTTCTGAGCTTGATTATCTAACAAAGCCATTATTTGATTCTAACGCATGCTCGCTTAGAACTCACACCCTATCATATTGCTACCCTCTCAAAAAAGTATTATCAGTGGGATACCACAGTAATAAAACGAATGTGAAAAATAACACCGAAAATAATAGCGAAATAGGAATTAAACTTTCGAAGATAAATGAGAGTTATTTATATAAGCCCAAAAAAATTTCAATGGTAAACAACAAAAGTTTGATAAATAAAAATCACGAAAAGCAATTAAAGAACTATAAATTTGAGCCAAATGTCAAAAACTCCTCACCTAAACTATTTTCTTCCTTTTCAAACAGCTCGGCCATTTATAACACCAACTCAACTCAAAGTGTTTTAGGTATTGATTCAAAAACTAAACCTCGTGCTAAAAGAAGTCCGTTTGGTTGTAATTCGAAAAATGAGCCAATTTCTGATAGGCTATTTAATCAAATTTTGTTGGAAAAACTTCTGAATCTTACAGGAACTAGTTATTGTAGAAAAAAACTTTACGGAATATACAAGTCATATATATTAAACGGCAGTTTCAATTTTCTTACTTTATTAAAGAACTTAATTATTGACAAGTATATCAAAATTGGAATTTTTTATTCTAGAAATCATTCAAATTATAACAGTGGCGTATTGAATAAACTCAATGTATATTTAAAAAGCGCAAAATTTCTTATTAAAAAAATTAAAAAGCCTACATTTTTGGGTTCAAACCAAATAAAATCACTTAAAGGCCTACCTTTATCTGAATTTACTAACACTCTTATGCCAAAATATGGGTTAATACAAAGATTTACACCAGCAGAATTATTTTTTAGACTTTATATCAAAATTAGAAAATTAGAGCTACATTCTAATAATACAATCGATGCTGTAAACATCCATTCCACTTCTGACTATAGCATTTTTTCCAAAAAAGGAATCGGGTTTTATAACTCTAAAACAAAAAATGATGATAAACTTTTAAAGAGCCAGAATACTAATCAGTATACCAATGTAAGCCGTAATGATGACCATAGTTTCTCTCAGTTGACAAATTTAGATAACTTTTACAACCTTCAAAAGCCTAATCTACCGTATCATAACATTAACGAAACGGAGGATGGTACTTTACGCTTTTTATCATTATCTAGGCACGTTTTATTTTTCTTTAGCATCTACCAAAGCGATTTAAAAGTTGTTGGTTACAATGTTTCAAGCTTATTTTGGGAGCAGTTTTGTACTCAAGTTCAAGAAATAATTTTTTATGAAAGCAATAGGCTTGATATCGTAAACTTAACAAATTCACATGAACTCTCAAAAAATTCCTCCTTTTCTAGGTCTCTAAGTTCTGAATTTCCTTCAAAAACCGGCTTTCAAAATGACTTTTTTTATAATGCTAGCTTATTTATATCAAAAAGTACAATTAGCCATTATAACTTTTCAAGAAAATATCTAAGTAATGACTACTTTGAATATTTATTGCCATACTCAAATCCAAATATATTGGATATCATTAATGGTTCAAATTTAACTTTTAACAGTATTCGAAAGGATATTTATACAGATTTCAATACATACTTTGATGAGGAGAAACTATCCATCCTCAATAACGTGCCTATACTGTACAAATTCAATGCTGATATTAAAAAATTAAGAATCAATATTCATAGAATAAAGTCAACTGAATTTAATGAATCTACAATTATAGCCAAAAATCGCATACCAAATTACTTATTTAGAATATCTTCTAGTCCGGCTAACAGCATAGAATCCAAACCCAAAATGAATATATTTTCTTACTATAAAAAGTTTAGCAACTTTTTAGATAACCAATACATTAATTATCTTCGTAGTATATCAATTGAGCCTCCGTTTTTCAAAAACTCTTTAGTTCTTGGTGATGGTGGATTTGCCAATATTTTTACTAATTACAATGATTTTATGGAAGATTTTTACTTTGATCGCTATAAATATGAAAGCTTCAACTTATCTTTACTAGGCCCAATATCAGAGTATAGATTTATTGGAAGTATCATTGAAAAGCCATCTCGAGGTAAACATAGCTTACAAGAATTTTCTTCTTCTATAAGCCCGCAGTTAAAAAAAGGCGACCTCATATTTTTAAATTCATTCGGAACATCACTTAATTGTGGCTTAAAAAAAAGTAATTTCCCCCAAATAGAAATTCCAAAAGCAATAAAGTCTCAGTCACCGCAGGTCAAGATATCGCCTCTATCTAGCACCAGCGAGAGCTTAGAATTTATTAATCCTTCAGAAGTCGCAGAGATATTAAATAATTCCCGGGTTTTATTGTCTGTTACCGAGGAGATTATATTTGCTGAGCATTTTCATCCTATAGAATATAATGTTAAATCGATCAATAGTCATTTTAACTTGATAGGCAGCATTCTAAAAAATTTTAGAAATGAATATGTTAAATACTTGAAGTCTATTGGTATGCGAGTTGTTCAAGTATCTGAAAACCAAATTCCTACTTATGAAATGTTTGACATTCTGAAATACCCCAGTTATGTGAAGGAACAAGTCAAGCTGGAGTCTCTACCATTAGATTACAATTTAGACCAGTTTCAGCCAGAGAACTTACGCCGTCGAAGCGAGAATTCTAACAATTCAGTAATAATAAATTCTTCACGATATAATGAAATCCCCAAATCATCTACTCCAATGTCAGATAGCATGGACTATGTTAAATCAGAATCTTTAGGCTGTACCCGGTCATCATCACCAGAAAATTACAATACCATAAATAGATCAGACTACTATTCAACTTCTAAAGTTGAATCAATTAAAACGAACAGCTTTCTATTCAATATAAACAGAAAATCTGCGTCTAATGGAAATGACATTAAGGGAATTAATTTTTCAAATAATAACGAGGGATCTATTATAAAAAAAATAGTAGATAAAAATGACAGTCCTATCTATAATAGTCACGAAACATCCAACCCGGATAGTGATTTATCTAATTGCCAATTTATTCCTACTACACCTGCAAACTCTTTTGACTCAAAATGCAGCGATTCTTTTTTAAGACTATTCAAGCCATTCTTCAAACACACATCTTACTTGATTATAGCCACAAGCAGATCATTTTTAATTGTCGAACTTATGGTTAACCCCAACTCTATTCAAGTAAAAATGAGTACAACAATTAAATATTTATCTTCGCTTTCTACTCATTTTCCAGGATACACAATCTACCAACTTGATAAAAAACCTTTAAAGCAATATTCCCTTGAGCTCAGCAAGATTAAGAACCTTTTAAATTTAAAGCCATTTATATATGATTTTCAGCTAAGACTAATCATTGAAGCGCTAAAGCCTATGTATACTAATGCTTATAATCTGGATTACCAAAGTCATGGAATTAGAAAAATTAAAGATTATAATGAAAATAATAACAAAAGTAATTCTAAACATATAAATCCTAGCATTCCCACTGAAGCCTTTGCTGAAAATTTACAGAGCTCAATTTTACCAGGAGCCGATATTATATACCATGGCTATGCCAATGAATATAAAAGTACATTGAGTAGGTCAATTAACCCTCCTGAATCTTTCTCTCGGAAATCAACATTTGATTGCATACCTAGTCAATATTACAATTCTACTGAATCTATAGAATCTTTTGGTTCAAAGTATAGTAATGAAGGCACCTCAAAGACGTTCAATAGATATCATAATCCTCAAACTTCTACAAACATTAGTGTTATTGATACCCTTGGTATTACAGTTGATCTTGAAAAAATTTTGGCATCTTTATCTAAAATTCCTTTAAATTCTGTAAAACAATCATCTAGATTAGTTGTATATTCGCCTGGTATTTTTGAAGCCTCGATAAAGCTCAGTAGAAAATTTTTTGCTAAAAATAACGCATTAAAAAAAACATACACAACTAAATGTGATTCAAAGAGTTTTATTAATTCAAACAAATTGCCAAATTTTTCTCAAGATAATCTTCCCTTTATTGAGAGTGATATGATCCTTAATTCGATTTCAAAAATACCGAAACACAACTGTGCTAACTTTAATTTAAGCCAGAATTTATATTCGGTTGAAGCTATAAATTATTTGATGTTAAATAGCAATAAGTTCCTGTTGTTTAGAAACGGTATATCTAATATTAGCCACGGTGCATGCTTTGAACTTATACCTAAGCATATTTCAAACTATAATAAATCACTTGAAAATAGCCCACTTAAAGATACAATTACAAATTACCAGCCTCATCAAGGTTTAACTAGTAGTTTTTGTCAGCTTACATCTAACAGCCTAGAAAACAATAATATGGAGTTTAGAATACCAATAAACTCGCTTTGTCTTAACTCTCTTAACTTTCAAGAATATGAAATTTATAAAATAATTGAACAAAACTTTGATAACATCGATAACTGTTTACCTTATAATATTCCTGAAAGTTTCTTATCTGACACCACTTCTAATATGAACAGCTCTTCTTTGAAAGTAGTAATGACATCCCTTTCTTGTAACTGTAATTTTTGTATTAAAAATTATAATCATGACCTCCAACCTATTAAAAATTCCACTCTCTATGATAATAATGGCACAGGATTTGAATTAAACTCTACCACAAGTATATTCAAAAAATCCGATAATTCATCTGAAAGAGCACTTTCTAGTGCTCCTAGCCTTTCTTGCATCGGCCTACATGCTATTCTTGAGGTCGTTTCTCCTGATATTTGCCCTCAATTAGAATATAATAACTCAACATTATCGAGAAACAAAATTTACGATTCAGAGTATACTAATTTCGTAAGAAATTTAGGCGAGCAGAATAATTTTGCTAACCCTACGTTAAACGCTCGCTATAATCTTCCCAATAAATCGATTAAGCCTCCAAACATTTCTAATAAAAACCAAAAATCTAAAATTGTAAACTCAAAAAATTTCTATGATAGTGAATCATATGAGAATAATGAGTATCGGATAGAAGTGACCATGGATGATTGGACCTCAAAAGGAAATAAATGGTCAAAAGACGATATTAGCTTAAACCATTCAAATTTCCCCTCGCATATTGAGTCAAAAGTCTACAATTACTTCAACAGTTGGTCAGCTAAATATACTCAGAATATTTTAAAACTATCCCAAAATAGCTATTTAAGAGACTCAATATGGTCTTCTTTATCCAATATTCTCTCAAATTCGAATTTTTATAACTCCTCTGTAACTAACAGGTCTCTATTACACGATCCAATCCCAATTCTGTCATTTTTTGAGACTAGCAGTGATTTAGTTTTTATTTCAAAGAAAAGCGTTGAATTTTCTAACTTTATTAACGAAGGATTAGTTTCAAATAAAATGATTATATCACTGGTAAACTATCACAACACTTTATTTGAAAATAGAGATAAACCAAGTCCTATAAACTCATATCCAAGAATAAATATAAATGATGGAAAGCTATTCTCGAAAAATTCGGAATCTCAAACTGTTCCATCTAGCTACGAAAATATTAGTATTGGTGGAAATAGCTCAAATAGCCCTTATGATTTATCAAATATTAGTGTTAATATTGATAGTAGAATTCATAAAGAAAATTTTTTAAAGCACACTGGTGTTAATAACAATGATTTTAAACATGTAATTGAGAGCTCTATCCCTTCTATTGAAAGCCTTAAAAATCGCAATGACTTTGCAGTAAACCTACTCGATGATAGCTCAACTAATCAAGCCACCAACAAAGAATCATTTTATCTTAATAAAGAGCTTTCTTTAATTGACTTAAACAACTCTCCTGTTTCGAAATTGAAGCACAATGACCTTCGAAAAGAAAAAGATATACCCATTAATAAAGGTTCAGTATACTCTCTGCGACAATTATCTACCCTGTCGCCTGGATACAAAAAGCTTAACTTATTAATATTGCCTTCTGTATTTAAAGTGTATAAATCGGCAGTCAAATCTTTAAAGGCAAGGCCCTTTGCTCTTAATAAAAACTCGAGTCCTATGTTTAAAGTTCAAAAGAAATCTACAAATCAACCTAGTTTTACATACAGGTCTTATTATATCGAATTTTATGAATGTAACAATTTGCCTAAAATTAACTACAAAAAATCTAAAATCCCTAAACCAAGCTGGAAGTCTTTCACGTTTTCTAAAAGCTACATTAAAGAAGCTCAGGACAGTTATCGCAATAGACGTAGCTCAAGACTCTGCAATATGATTTATCTCGAACCTTTTATTAAAAATATACCTGAACCTTATTTACACATATCTACGCAAAGATCATCCAATTATACTAACCTGATCAAGAAATTTAAATTTGTTAGCTGCTCCACTTTTATACCACTGCTAAAGATATATAAAGCAATTTATCATCTGAGTGGCTTTCAGTTGAATATTCTCCGTTCAAGCTATAAATTCCAGCTTTACCACAACCATAATTTTACCAAAATCAACAAAATTTTAGCTTTCAAATTTTGTAATTACCACGACCCTATATATCTTAGTATCGATAAAAATATTAGCATTGATGCTTATAATAATTCACTTAGCTATTTAAAGCACAATTACCCACCAATCAAAATCAATATTAGAAGCAAAGAATATATTGGTAAGCTAAGCTTTACAGGAAAGCAGAAAGAAGATTTGCTAAATAACACACAATTTCTTCCAGGATCTTTATTTTTTTATTCACAAAATCATGTATCCAATAAATTCGAGTGTGTTGATGAACATTGTTTACACGAATTCTTTAAAGCCCTACTAGATTCCAAATTTAACACATTTTACTCGGGTTATAATTTCTTTTCATCTGATGATAAGACTTCTTTAAATCGATCAGGAACAACTGAGTTGATTTCTACAAACTGGCTAAAAGATAAGGTCAAGCTTTTTGAATGGAAACTCAATAAGGATATTTCAAGGCTTGTATTAATGAATCCATTTAGCAGCGATTTTGCAATTATTATATGGCTAATAAAATCCACAACCTACTTGAATATAACTCGACTGCCTGAATCTATTCAGAACTGTTTAAGCTTAACATCCAGAAATAACACAATTCCATATCTTTTTATTGGTAGAAATATAAATTTTTATAGCTCACATGGTAAATCAACTTTGCCCATTAACGATTTCCAACGAAGACCTAATAATTCTTCTCATTACAAGCCTAACCCTTTAAATGAGAATGTACCTAAATATGTAAAAAGAAGCAATGAACTTGTTGAAGAACTTTTAAACTCTAAAAACGACATCGATTTTGATTCTGATTATGATTCTGACATAGAATTGTTTGACTCTAAAGACCAACTTCTTCAGCCTAATGCCCCAACTAATTCCAGGATCCAAAATAACAGCATCATAAGTGGAAATTTACACAATATTCTTAATGCGTCGGAGTATTCTGGGCATGATTATAATTCTGGAATATCCTTGAAACCTTTGGACCTTGAAGAATCCATTCCAATACTTGAAAAAAACGAAAACATTAAGCTAAATCGAAGCATCATTGATAATGGAGGTTCACACTATTCTTCAGAAAAAATTTCTACCTCAAATCAGAGTTTAAGACCTTCACATTTACCTTTTAGCGCGGATGAAGGTAGAAAATCTCTTAATTCAAATAATCAGAATGACTTTGATTTTAAAACAAAGTTAAATGCAAATATCGTTGCTCACGACCCATTATCATTTAATAAAAAACCTATTAACTTTGACACCATATCTTCTACTTCTGAGATTCTTTCTCCACTCAAAACAGGAGTCAAAAATATATCAAACCCCCCTATTGGTAACCAAAACAATCTTCAGAGTACTAATACATCCATTTTAAATAATTTATTAAAAGAAAATTCTACAGATATTAATCCTCAAAATCCTTTTAGTGATAAGGTTATAGAACCCGAGACTAATACCAGTATAAACATAAATAAAACCCGTATTAATAGCCTAGAAAATAAATCGCATAGTTTGAAATATGAAAAAACTAATTTAAATGACAACGATTGGAAAATTCTAGACCTCGCCTGTATTTCAAGGATAGAAAGACAGGAAGATTTGTATGACGAAGAAAAAATGCACCTAAATGCAGTGTTGTCTATAATTTCGAGCGATTCTTTGCTTAACTTTTTACCTCACTCTGGTATCTAGCTAACTTTATTAATTATTTTTTTAACTTTTTCTTCTTGACCTATTTTCTTATAATTTTAAACCTATAAATTTTTGATTTTTTCAGTTTATTTACCTTTTTTCTATTTATTTAATCGAGAAAGGTTATTCCTTTCAGTAATATATACACGTCCCATCAGTTTTTATGAAAATAGTTTATGTTGGTATATGTGACTTTGTGTATCATTTGGAATTCAGAATTAATACGAATAAAATTGTAAATTATAGGTTAGAAAAATCGAATTTCCTAATTCCTTTCGTATATTCATTTTAAAGAAATATATTAAGTATTGTTTATTACTTTAGATCTACAGTTGATACATATAATATCGTATTAATAAAAAAAATCTTTATATTTATAAGCTATGGATTATTTTATCTAATTTTTTTAATTTAATGTTATATTTTTAATGACAGAGTAGTAACAGATTTTATTTTTTTATATTATTATTTATTTAGTAAATATTAAAAATTATTGTATATACATTAGTCGCTATTTTAATTTAACATTTTTACTAGATTTCGGCTTTACAGTTAACAAAAATCCTTAATTACGATTTTTTTTTTGCTCCTATTTAATAATCAGAAAATATTTATTATCTTGCCTGCTATTTATGCTAACAACATCTGAACCACATAAAGATTTATATATTTACATGCTTCTTATCATTATACTTCAGAGAGGAGACATATTAATTGTTACCATTTTATTGGATAAAACTAAACCGAAAATTACAAACCAATAAAAATAAAGTTAAAAAATGAACTAATAAAAATTTTTTATTATATATTGTAAAGTACACGTTAGTGTTATCCTCATCATCTTTTCTTTCGCAAAGGTACTCTACCAGCTTAAAGATTTTCAACTTAAAATTTTTATACTAAAGAATATTTAAAAAAATTTTTATTTCCTTCAAAAAAATTAAACAAGGAAAAAGTAACTGAAACCCAAGCTCCCGCAAGCTAAGACCAAATTAAGGTATTAACCGAACTGAACAGCAACTCCTACGTGAAAGGGAGAGTAACCAAGAACCAGAAGACCCTTAAGTTTCTACTAGGATACCAGTTACAAACTTTTAAATATGCCCAGAGCTCACTGAAGCGCTTCCATCGATTGAAGAAGACTTCCATACTCAGCTGGCTGAAGAACGCAAGATTGCAATCCACGCTTGACCCAAGACTAGTTCAATAAACTATACTTCGCCACCACTGAACGATACAGCGTCGAGCACAGTGAAGAAAACTGATTTCGCTTTCTATGGAATACAGTTAGCTCTGGCACAAGCAACTCGGCCAATTGACTACTACGTCTACCGCCGAATCCAAGAAAACAAGGGTACGAACACTTCCGAAGATTCAGAAATCTTTTTTACCAGCACAATGAGAGCTCTCTTGTCTCATATTACCGCAACAGTAACTTAAGCAAGGTTAGACAACCTTCACAAGGGATTGAAACTTCCTGGGAAACCGAATCAGCTATTCGAATTTGATTTCAAACCTCTGATGTGTCAAGAGGCGTTATATGCATTCATTTCAAAGAAGCCTGCCGCGAAACGACAACGAATTCAGCCCTTTCGCAGGCGTCAGCAGAGTACGGTCACTAAGAATACTGACAGCAGCAACACTGTTAAGGCGCAGAGCACTGCAGCTGCAACCGCAGCTGAAGCCGGTCACTAGACCCACGACTTCCAATCAAATTTTTGCGGGAGAGGTCAAGGCCGCGGAAAAGGGTCACAATAGATATCTAGAAAGGCTCCGCTGTCTAAGGCCGGCTAGTTATGTTCAAAACGGCATGGTCCAAGACAAAGGATAGTCATGTTATCGCGAAATAGTGGAGAGGGAATCCAGAATCACTTCGGCCGGAGGAGGTAAAAAAGAAACCTGATATGGGAGGCTAGGGAGGTTTTTACGAAAGAAGTTGCCTCAATGATATTCAAGAGAGCAATCGAGCAGATTAATCCAAAGGTATCAGGATTTTACAGCCAGCTATTCACGATACTGAAGAATAAAGGAGGTCTCCCACCCGTCCTCGACCTCCGGAAGCTAAATCAACATGTAGAAGAACAGAACTTGAGATAGAGACGCTGAAATTCATCTGAAAAATAACCTTTTAGAAGGAATTTCTGACATCACTAGACCTCGAGGATGCTTTCATGCACATCTTGATCTACAAGCAGTGCAGAAAGTAACTCTGATTTCATTGGAACAACCGCTGCTTCCAATTCAACGTCCTGCCATTCAGGCTATCACTGAACTCGTTTATCTTCACGAACATCCTCATCCCAGTTCAAGAATGATCCAGGTCGAAAGAAATTCGTGCCTCGGAACATCTCGACGACCTGCTGATTATGAGAGAATACAAAGACGTGTACCAAACGAACACACGCTTAATCTACTCCAAGCTCTCGGAGCTTTAATTCAAGGTCAATTCCGAGAAGTCGTCAACTACGCCGTCTTA
>LSSN01005017.1:0-12806 GCA_001970855.1 Smittium culicis | reverse complement strand
TCCAACCTATATAGTATAATAGCTAGTTGATTTAATGACTAATTTGAATTTTAATTGAAGTGAAATCATAGCATAACTTATTTCCTTTTATCTTTAATTAAAAATTTAAATAAAGGTTCGTTCTTTAATAAGCACTTATTATGAACCTTCATTTAAATTTGTAAATCCCAAAGTTAAAAATCGTCTCTCTCGCTCTTCTACTATTTATTACATCAATTAAAATGGTCAATAATACAATATTAGTTATTAATTATAATCAAATATTTTCAAGGTAGTTTTTTTTTTTTTTTGAGAACGACAAGGGAGACATTAATATTAGTTCTCTAGTTGTGAAAATAAATAAATATAAAAGTGTTCACAGTTGTTATGGAGCTGCAAGAGCGGCAAAAGAATTTCGGCCGTAAAATCATTTTTAAATATTCATTATTATTTTTTATTATTTTATTATTTTATTATTTTATTATTTTATTATTTTATTATTTTATTATTTTATTATTTTATTATTTTATTATTTTATTATTTTATTATTTTATTATTTTATTATTTTATTATTTTATTATTTTATTATTTTATTATTTTTTAAAAAAAAACTGCAAAATTGATATATCAACTAGTATGATTCATTTAAAAGGGACCAGTCTGATTCACAAAAAAAAAAATACGATTACAAGTTCATATACGACCACCTCGATTATTAAAATAGTAATCAGAATTATTTCAGATCTATTAACAGAGTGAATAATCGGAATCTCATTCAGACTAGGACGGACCAGTATAATTCAAAACCGAAATTGAAAAAATATCCACAAATTCCTCATTAATTAGAAAATTTTAAGGATTCTTTGAAACGAAAATTATCAATCTTTTAAAATAAAAGGTATAGTGATTATTATAACTGTAAATACATACCGTTTATAATAGTATAAGAGCATCGAAAATTACACGAAAGATATCTTAATAAAAAAGATATATGTGAAGTAATAGATTCCATTGTACTTTTACATCTATTGATTAATTTATTTCCAAATTAAATTATAAAAATATTGTGATATATCAATCATAAAAAACTCAAGAAATATCAGGATAGTATATTTTTGGAATGTATCGCAAATAGCTTGCACATATCAAGAAAATATATCACATTGTAAGAATAAAACTCTAGAAATGAGAAACGAAAATGGAAAAAAATGTTACAAAGGATTAGTTAAAAATCATTAAAATTATTAATTATAATAGATTAATGAATCATAAAATATTTAAAATGGATAAAATTTAAAAAAATAAATAAGAAAATTTTGGAAAATTTTTGTAATTTTTAATTTTAACGCCATAAGTTTAAATATCAAAAGAAAAACCTAACTAAATTTCTAAATTTACATAAAAAAATTATGAAAATATATTAATTAATGGTAGAATATGAATAAAAAATTAAATAGAATAAAACTCCATGTTTGCTATGTTTCCTGATTGCTCATGTTTAGATAATTTATATCATATTTATTAATATTGAAAATTTAGAAATACTAATATATCTAGTCACCTCATCCAGAGACAGAAAATATAACAAGAATTGTCTCATAAAACAAAAGAATAATTTCTGAAAAAACAGCAATTAGCATAATTTTTACAGAATATTTGTTTTTCTTGTAAATAATTTCAGAAAATATAAAATTTTGTAAAGGAATAACAATTCATATATATTATTGCTTCAGCTACTGCTTCTGAGCTCTTCAGGACTCGTTTAGTTTTTTTTGAGGGACGAAGCTACTTCTGCACTATTTATTTTAATTTTTTTTCTGGTCTTGCTTAATATCTGATTACTCAATATATTTGAGTAATTGAGTAAAATTTTACTGCAGTGCAATTAAAATTAGTATAAATTGATTAATATAACCAGCGTATAACAGAAAAATATCATAAAGTATATTTCTGATTTGATTAACGTATACTAATGTTTTTATTTAACAAGAGATGAATAAATGGAGATGAAAACATTTTTATAAGATATTTGTATAGAATTTCTTTATCTCAATAGGAAAAATAATTATTCCAAAAATTTTCGATACAATCTTTTGGTTTAGAAATTTTACTTTTTAGTTATCCTTTCTATTTGGGTTTCAATTATTTCTAATTTTTTAAAAAATTATACGAAATTATAATACCAAAATTCTGTTATTTTGAAACTTTTAAATGACAAGCTTATGTTTTAACTTGACAAAATTACTTTTTAAAATAAGTTTTAATAATAGATATTAATGATTAAAAATATAATTAAAAATATAATTAAAAATAAGATATATTTTAAATTCGCCAGAACTTATATTATATTCAATATAATTAACTTTGGATAAAAGGTTTTATTTATTAACAATTATAATAAAACAGATGAATAATTGTATATATATTATCTCAGGTGTATTCTTTTAATTGTGACTATCTACCATTTCCATTCTTCTATCGCTAAAATTTACAATAACTAAGAATCAAATTAATAGAATTTAAAATAAATCTTGTAATTTATTTCTGTCTACAAATGAAGATACTGTTATTGATACATTATTGAATAAACATTATACTCTCATATACTTTAGGCCAAAAAGAGAAATTGTCTTTAACAAAGATTATAAAAGATTTAAAATGGATATTATAATGATCTCGTTCTACAAATAGCTTTCTTTTTTATTCGTTAAGCCTGATTTTCATCAAAACAATTGTAATTTTTTTTTTAAATATAAGACATTTTTCTTTATTATAAGAGCTTTTATTCATTTTCAATATGTATTCAAAAAACGTACGTGAATATAAAGACATATTTTATTAAGCTCAAGCCATTTTTTGAATCAACTTTTATGGGAATTCACTATAATTTGAAAAGATTTAATTCGAAATTTCATAAATACTTGTTTGAGTGCGTAAAATAATAATTAATACTAGCAATAATATATAATATAAAAAATTTTCATTAAAGTGTATTATAAATTTGATGTATATTATATAAAACATTCCAGGATATAATATTTAGGAATAAATCCAACTATATAAATCAATTCTATCTAAATATGACACATTCTAGAGACTAAGGGGGATGGAATCTTCTCTAATAATTTTCATTTTCAAAATTTTATTTTGATCACTAAGTAAGTTTTTGTGATTTTTAATAATTCTTATAATTATCTCTGCTGTTTTAATTCTAATAAAAGTTTAACAGGCAATTTTTTAATGGGTTATAAAATTCTATTATATTTTATTCATTCTAAAAAAGTAAAAAAATTTTAAACAGAAAAAATTAAACGACTTTATTGCCCAATAATAAATATTTAACTATTAATATATTAGCTTTTCTTTTTACCAGTTTTAACGTATATTTTATTGGTCGCATATTCTATTCCATAAATTTTCTAAATTTACCGCACCAATTCTAGAATCTTTATTATATTTTATATTTCTAAATGATATTATTATACTTTTCTTTATATTGTTTATTAATAGCTTTTTTTCTAAATTAAGAGATTTTTTAAGGCATAGTATAGAATTCCGCAATCTTAGAATTATAATATAAAATTAATCGTTTATTCTCAAGAAAGAATATCACAAATCGCATAGTTTTCATATATAATTACTTACCTCTAAAAAAAACCTGATTTATTTTATTTTAAAAATACTCTCCTAAAAAATACAACTACAGTTAAAAATAATTAAAAATTCAAGTAAGTGATTTCAAATTATTTAGTTTTAGCTAAAAATATCCTGAATATATTAAATTTTGCAATCAAGTATATAATTTGTATGGGAAATATAACTTTATTCCGCATGATTATGTTTAATGCTTAATATTTCTTAATAAAAGTACATCAGATTTAGTCGCAGCAATATTTACTGAATTTCAAACTATTCGTATCAAATTTTATAAATATACACTATGAAAAATATAAAATATAGAATATCATATGGAAACAAATTGTTAAAAAATTAGCGCAGCTATAATTCAACTCATAAATCGACGGTTTTTATTATCAATTAATCGTTGTGCTTTTTTTTTAAACTATTATAAGAATTATTTAAATAAGATAGCTAATATAATTTTTCAAACCTTTTTTAGATAAGTTTAATTTATTTTAATAAAATATTTTATCGGTAATTTATTCATATTTATATTCATATCTATATAAATAATAAAAAAAATATTATCTCATAATATCATAGACTGCGACTAATAATAAAATACATTATGTATTTAAACTAAAAAAAACTATAAGAATATATGAAATTTTGGCTTTTCATTACTAATTATATTACGAGTAAATTTTGACACTGTTATCTTCAAATTATTTGTTTATAATAAATATTAACTATGATTAAAATTTATAATAAAATCCATTTTACTTAATTTAATACAACAATAAGATAGTTTAGATATTACAGTAATATAAAAAGTGTTTTTTAATGGATAAAAATATTTAAACAGAAGAAGTAATATATCAGAGTATATTTAGCGCAAATAAATTTATAGCAGTTATAAAAAAATATTGATTAATGATAATGTAAAATAATAAACGCGGAAAATATTTATTAGCTATAAATAGTAAATTTAGTATTTTTTTTCAATTTATAAAATTTTTACTTTTATGTAGATTTTTATAATAAAATAATTTAATTATCCTTAATTTTTTTTGTGCATTCAAACGATTAATTTTTCTGTTTCGAATGAAATTTTTGCTAAACCAAAATTGCACATAACAAAATAAAAAAAAATAAAAATTTTTAATGATATGAGTGATAAATAACTTCTAATAACTATCTATCTGAGAATAAACTGAATCTTAATATTATTAAAACTAAATTAGAGAGGAAAATAGCTGAAGTAATCATCAACTATGATCGCAATGAGTGAATGCTAGAAAAAAAATTTCTTGCGATCTTGTTAATTTAATATTTTGGTACATCATAATTACTGATTTATTGCATGATCTATACTGTCGCTCAAAGTGTAATTTTGATTTTAGTTCACTAATTTTATTTTTTATATTTTACAGCATAATTTAATATAAAAAAGTGGCATATTAGCAATTTATACCTTAATAATTTGTATACGATTCAATTTAATTATATTATATATTATAAATTATTTATTAAATTAGTTCAATATATACATTACCATTTCAAAATAAAACTTATAAATAAAGTAATAATGTTTTATATTAATTAAATAATCTTGTAGTTAAAGAAAACTACATTTAAGATTATAATTTTCTATTATTATAAAAATCTTTCTTTTTTATCAATATTTTAAAAGTTAAATTAAGTTCGATTTAAAATATAGAAGATATATCTGTCGTAAAGTAAATCGAAGACTGGCAGAAAAGAACTCGCAAATCTAAGTTTTAAAATAGGATTTAGATTTAAAGGGAATATTATTTACGTAGATTGGATAATCAAAGATAGTTGTTAGAATATAAAGATTAAAAAGAGATACAGATTTATCGTTTAATATTTAATAAAAATCATAATACACACGAAGAAAAAAAAATAGATCTATTGGGCGAATAGAAATCTAAGAAACTTTATCAAAGAAAACTGAAAATTTTAAGAAACTGTTATTGAAATTGAGTATTCGCTGTTATTATAAACGAAAACGTAATAATATTTGGATTTTATTTAGAATAAGAATATAGTATATAAACCAGGTGCCAAGAAGGGGTTAGCTCGCCCGCGAATTTTATAGATATCATCTTTTATGGTTAGTTTTATCTTTTATAATTAATTAGGACTAAATTTTAAATAAAAAAATAAATAGTATCGAAAACAGGGTAAAAGGTATCCAGAAAACTTGAAACTCACTTATTCTCAAAGCTAAAAATTTGATTTAAACTCATAACATTATTTACATTATAATCTTTAAAACAAAAATTCTTGGAACAGGGTTTACGATTAAAACATAAATAAGAAACTTTAATTTTTTTTCTCACATAATTTTCATAAACACTATCTAAAATATAAAAACACGCTTTAAAAAATATCGACGAGTATATTCAATATTCGCTATATTAAATCCTTAATCGAAAATATAGGTAGTGGTACGTTTAAAAATACCACATATCACAGAGTTTATTAATTTTTTTTACCTTTTATTACTCACAATAAATAACTGCTTAATAAATTTATATTGATTTATTTATATTTTAGAAAATATAATTCTATAATCTACCGAATTTTATCCCCCTCTACCATATTACTCCTGTATCAGATGGAAAAAATTAAGCCTGGCTGTAAAAATATTTGTAAGAACTGTCGAAAAAAGTGTTTTGATGTGTGAGTAGCGCCTCCTCAATATAAATTAAATTATTAGTTTATTTCGGAATTGGTTTAATGTTCCTTACTCCTGGTAAATGACCTATGAAAAAATTAAATAATAAAATTCTTAATTTGAATCTGTTTATTTGCCATAGTCGGTTTAATTAATATATTTGAGGTAATTTTATACTCATTTGTAGCTTTGGCTCATCTAGCTATTATTAAGCGCAGAAAATAAACCATTTTGAGAGGAAGAGTCTGTGAAGCTACAAAAAAAAGTGTCGTGGATAATCAGTTACTCAGATAAATGATTTCTAATGAAGCTAGTGCACAAATTTTTTCTGAATTAGTAATTTTAGGAAGGGGTTATTGCTAATCATATAATAATTTTCGATTTTTTAAATTTATTCTTTGAATAATAGAATTATTTTCTTTCAATCCAGCAAATTTTTTAGTGATTTTGAAGCTTTTTTGTCAGCAGTGGGAGTTCTGGTAAGATATATGTATTTTATATCGATTTCTTGTGTATATATATGAATTATGATTTATATAACTTATGACAAAATTTATTTTTAATCTCCAGCTAGACTTTTTGAATATATATAATTCTGTGCTTGTTAGTATTTTCATAAGTCTAGAGGTATTTTTTAGGTTTTTTTACAGTTAAAATATTTTAACATAATTTCCGGTATCTGTCTCATTGTAGGTATACTGTTATTTTTTGTTAACTCTTACATACTATTCAATAGAGTTTGATAAATTTTTTAGACCGAAATTTTATCCTATTTAATCAACCTAAAAATTTTAGTTTTAAAATTTATAAACTTCTATTATTAAAAAACATTGATTAAAATATATTTGATCATAAATTTTTGAAATAACTAAAAAAAATAAAAAAAAGTTTATTAGTTGGTTAAAAATATATCAAAATATACATCAAATTAAATAATAACTAAAATGATATATTGAAAATCATTCTAATTTTAATATTTCCACAATCATGTATTTAAATTTTATTCCAATTAAATGACATATATAATCATAATTATAACATATTTAAGATAATTTAAAGATACAGGAACAACTATATTAGATTTATTTGTTTATTAGAATAAAGTATATCAATTTAGATATCGATTATTAATTATAAATTATTTTAAAATAAGACTAATAGTAAAAGTAATGCTTATGGGAACGAAAATTTTTATAAAAAAATTTTGCGATCCTAGAAATAGTCTTCGACATATAATTGCTTCAGGAAAATATTATAATTAAAGTAATATTACAAAAATTTTAATTGAATTTCTGATCTAATTTTAAAATTTTCAAAGTTTAATAAAAATATAACCACAAAATTTTTTATATAAAATTTATATAAATTTTTTGATTCAGCTATATCTTTTAAATTGTTTTATTATAGCTATATATTTTTAGATTAATAAGATTGATTTATGATGTTTTTGTTAATTTCTTATAATTTAGTATATAATAATTCAATATATTTTTTATTCTATAAAAATATTTTCATATGAACTAATTTCGTAAATTATCTGAGCAGAAATGCATATTTTGAAAATTAACACTCATAATTTACAAAAAATCTGACACTAAAAAATAAAAAAAAACAAAAAAGCGAATAAAATTTTTATATTAGACTTTAATTGTTAAAAAAATATAATATTCAATTGTAAAAAAATAGATTTTCTAAAAAAGTAAAAACATTGCCGCTCTCTGTTAAGAGAATGTTGATAAACTCAAAAATACCTTGGAGGTAATAATTATTAAAAACTTTTATATATCTTCAATATCTTACAAAAAAAAAGTATATAAATGAGGGGTTTTAAATTAAACATATGTAAAAAATTTAATAATTTATTTCTAAAATATAAAGATATTTTATTTTTAATTTCAAATTATAAGAGAATTAGTAAAATCCTACAAGTGCTTACAATATAATTGGTATGTATTGATATGATTCTGATAAATATACTCTAATTTTTAAATGTTTTATTTGTAATTCATTTAATAAGATATTGATACTTTAAAATAACACTATAAATCTATATAATATATTCATAAGTATAAAGTATTTTATAAAAACGTTTATAAATGAAATCAAAGTTTTTTTTTTTTTTTCAATAATGAGTTTGAAAAAAATTTTTTTTTATACAGAAATACAATAGCTACATTGGGAAGGGGTCGCAGGTTATGTTTAATCATCACATAATACCTAAAATGTTTTTTCTTCAAAAAGTGATTTAGTTACATTACGCCTCCAAATATAAGGTACAAAAAATTAATATTTTTTTAGCCCTATCCTCAAATTTTATTTAGTATATAAAGTAATTACTATTTATTTTTTTCAAAATTTTCTAATATTATATATGCTATGCAATAAATCTAAACACGCTTGTTATAAATACTATTTACATGCTTATCAAAAGAGTTTTTAAAATTTAATATAATGATTACACATACACACACACACACACACACACACACACATATATATATATATATATATTTGAAAATTTAATGTAAAATTGGTCAAGTGTACATTAAATAATAATTTAGTATATTCTTGGATAGATATAAAAGTAATTAATATGAAAATTGTGTATTGTGTATTTTTTATTTTTTTTTCATATTATTACTAGAATTAAAAACTGTTTAAATAATCATATCTATATAGTCATTAAACTTGCTAATAACTACTGATTAACATTATTGGACGTAAATGTAAACTATAAAACCCTCAGAACTGTGTGGAAAATAATCGCATAAAATTTACTTTATTACCATTAGATATTACTACGATATAAAAACTATGGATGTATATTTTAAAAAAAGTTATAAATTTTAATGTTTATTATTAGGCCATCTTGGAATCAAAAGATTGCATATGCTTAATAAATATTTAATATCAAGGTATCGGGCTTATAGATTAATTTGGAAATTATTGTAAATAATATCAGCTAAAATATAGTATTTTTTATTACTAGGTCTATCTATTTTAAAAAAAAGAAATGTGCGGTTAAAAAATTTTGGAAATTAATTTTAAACGAGTATGGTTTTCATTTAAATCTTGATATTATTTCATCGACCAAAAAATTTACAAGTTTTTTCATTCGAAAAAAAATTGTATATAAAGAACACTTTTTGCAAGTTTTTAGAAAAATTATAGCTATTTACCAATTAATATATTATTAATTAAAGATTACATAATTTAAATTCGATAGCACTTTTAGAAAAATAAAGTTAAAATGTTTTTTTCTTCTGCAATTATAACTATCTCGATTTTTTGTTATGTAAAAGTTACATCTCAATATCCACCTAACCCTACCTTCTACAACTATCCGTGTAATAGTTTAAATGTTAGAAAAGAAGTTAATGAAATGACTAATCAAGAATGGAGCGACTTTGTTGCTACAAACATCGAGATGTATAGGAGAGGATATCTTCAAGGGTTAGCTAATATACACAATGATTTTGCTATGGAGGCACATGGGAGCACAATATTTTTGCCATTTCATAGAAGATTTACTATGCACTACCAGGTGCTGATGTTATCAATAAATCCAAATGTTGTCATTCCATACTGGGTATTATTAAATTTATTCGTTTATGCGCCCTAGGATAAATTAAAATGAAATTTATACTATTAGTTTTATAGATTTTTTGAAAGTTTTAACCATTTATTCATATGTTTATTATTGCATATAGGATTGGACGCTTGGATGGGAGGCACCAGAGAGAACTAGAATTCTGTCAAGTATGTATATGGGAGGCAATGGAGTTGGTGAGCGCGATTGTATCGGGAGCGGATTTATGAGAGGATGGGTAAGGAATATGCCAAATTTCGACTGTGTAAAGAGAAAATATAGGTATGCAGATAAAACAGGTCCATTTTGGCCTCCTCAGGCAGTATCTGAAGTTATAAATAGTTCCAATAATTTTGCAAGCTTCTCAGATAAAATAGAAAATGGGTGTCATGGAAATGTTCATTTAGGAATTGGGTCAGATTTTCTTGAAATGTGGGCACCTAATGAGTAAGGAGATCAATATACTCTTTTTTAATTAAAATATTTGCTAACTTTACCAAATTAAAAAAAATTTGAATATAAAATTACTATTATTATTAACATAGCCCACTATTTTTCCTACATCACTCAATGATTGACAATATTTATTCTGTTTGGCAGCTTACAAATGGGAGGTCAATTTACGACTTTGAAGGTTACGATTGGAGTCACAGACCTATCTCACCTAATACATTACTCCCATATTATAATGAGCCCATCGGGTTGGTTCTTGATATAAAAGGACCGGGGCTCTGTTATACTTATAAGCCAAATAATAATTATAAACCAACAAATGGTGGGCCATTCGGAAGTAATAACAGTGGAAGAAGTGATCTAGGATTCGATAATAGTGTTTTTAGCTACTTAAACCCTAATGCCAATATTAATCAAGGGAATGCCAACACCATGAACGGGGTATACAATCCTAGTATCAATGGAATGAAGATGCTTAAAGCTGACAAAGATATTGGTTCTGGAGGAGAAGAAAACGGATCAAACAATCCAAGTAGTGGAATTGATTACAATAAAGGCAATAATAATACAGGTAGCATTATTCAAGATCATAAAAGTAATTGTGATATTGAAGCATTAGAAAAGTTTTTCCCAAAATCTGAGTTTTCTCACATGCACCAGATGCTTAATATCAGCAGGTCGAAGATAGATAAAATAAACGAGTTTGTAAAAAATATTGTAATAAAAATTAAAGGCTGCTAAAAAATTAGCTGCAATCGAATATTTTAGATGGATATAGTGTTATTTTTATTAAAAAACTAGAATTTATATAGTGCCTTCATAAGTTCTCGCAATTTTATAAAAAAAAATTCAATTGATCAATAAATAAAATCCAAACTCAAAATTCATGTTTTAAAGGTAGAAAAAACGAAGTTTTTTTTGCATCTTGAATTAAATCGCCTAATATAAATAATATATACCCAAGAGTTATTTTTGACATCTTTTTGTTTTAATAAAGCTGATACAAATATTTTGTTTCATACATGAAATGTCACTAAAATAAACAGGCAAAATTTTTACTTTTTTCACTTTATTAAAAATCATTAAATAATTTAATAGTTTCTACATTCTCAAAATATATATACTCAGGCCGATTTTGGCTCAAAATAAAAATTTTATTGTAGCACGAAAAAAAATAATAAAAAACAGAGGAAATTTCAAGCAGAGTAAATAAAGGCGCGGTAGAAATACTTAGACAATATCTATAATTTTGAATTATTGATACAATGGATTTCAAGTTGAGAATTTATCAGCATTAGTTTAACAGTTCACCAAATTCGTTCATTAAAAAAAAAAGGATTGGCGATATATTTTTATACACTCCTAAAAACATAGATAAGGTCTTATTTGGGACTAAATCTTAAGCAAAAAAAAAAAAAACAAATGACTTTTCTATACAAAGCCACTAAAGAAAATACAAATAAATAGTATCTAGACTGTATTCAAACCAATATTTTTTTAGCGCTTTCTATCAAGAGTTTAAATAATATCCGAAATATATATTTTGAATAAAATATTTTCTAATAAGACATATCGTGTAAAATATATTTTCAGATAGATAAATAAATTTTCTTTTATTTATGAAGAGTATTTACGTATTTATAAAAATAAAAAATAAATTTATTTAAAAAAATCGTTTTAGCCTAGATGTAAAAAATCTATAATTTTAATTATTTCATTCAACCCTACTAAATAAAGACATTATATGTGCAATCATATATAAACAGCGATTTGTATACGTTTCATAAAATGTTGTTTATGATACTATATATTTTTTAATTTTTTAGCTTTTTATAATTAAAAGCTATATTGAAATTAATTGGAAAAAATAAGCAAGCTATAAAAACCATTAAAAAATTTTTTCTGGTAGTATGAATGGTATTTATTTCAAACAAATTTTCAAATTAAAAATGAATTATGAGATTGATGAAAGCGTTTAACAGAATAGAACTATATTGATGAGCTGATTTGTCGAAAATGTTAATAAAAATCTATAATAAGAAATTAAAAACGACTATTCTATAAGTCAAAAAATTTAAAATCCTCTACTTTAGTTTTCCCTGCTGTTTTAACGATTCTAATAGGAAGCTTTGGGGGCTCAGTGACAACAGGCATATCACCAGTTTCAGGTATTAAGAATGTTCCTGTAATGGAATTATTCTCAACTTGTGGAGAGTGATGAGCAGAGTTATCAGGAAGAGTTTTAGAAGAAACCTTGGGGGAAACAGCTGTCGTATTTATTGAAGTCGGATTTTCATAGCATATGGCGTTTGGTGTGGAATTAGTAAGGGGATGGTCTTGTATTTGTGCTTGAGCTTGGGTTTGGGCTTGAGTTTGGGCTTGAACTCGAGCTTGAGCTTGAGTTTGAGTTTGAGTTTGGGCTTGAGTTTGGGCTTGAGTTTGGGCTTGAGTTTGGGCTTG
>LSSN01005009.1:0-15505 GCA_001970855.1 Smittium culicis | reverse complement strand
CAAAAGCATTGAGGATATTTTTATGAATCATTGGCAATGTTACTGATTGGAATAAATTTTCAGGAGTAGTGTTATCATGTTTGTCTTTATCACTAGATTATTACTGGTTGGAATAAATACACAACAAAAGCTGAGGCTAAACTGCCCAATCATCACAGTTTTTTATTGATTAAAATTTCATTGTTTTATATTTTAAACAATTTTATTTTTTAATTTAATATGATTTTATTAACTTTACATATCTAAATAATTACTATTTATAACTTATATCATGCACATTAGTGTAATTTTTTAGAGGGTTTAATTTTTTTGTTTCCTATTCATAATTAAAAAAGAAAATTTAGGAGAATTTTCAGATTAAGTTTGCTATGGAATAGGTTATGTAAGTAAAAATAATATATGGTATTATTATAAATTTCTTTGTATCATTTATAAGTAAACAATAAACACATCTTTTTTTACGAGAAATTGTATTAGCGAAAATTTATTCTTCGAGAATTTAAATATAAATTACTTAACTCTGAATTATATATTTTTTTAAATATTTATGATTTTATTTTAGTCGAGTGACTATGCCCTTGATAATTAGTAAATTAAAATTTCCAAGGGCACTTATTTAATAAATTATCATTAATACTTCTATCGAGTGGAATTAAATTTTAAAACTATTTGAATTGAGAGTATATAATAGTTTAGTAAAAAGTATAAATTCAAGAATTTTCTTTTAATTTTTATTTGTTTAACTATTGATTAGATCAGCTAAGATATTAAAAAAAAATAATTAAAAGTCAAAAAAAATAAAAATCGTAATTTTTTTATAATTTTTATATATTTATCATATCAGAAATAGTCAAGGCAATTTTATTAATTTTATTCACGAAAATTTTATCATGAATGAATTATAATTTAAATTATTGTTAATTTATGTCAAAAGGAAAATCCTACTCCCCAAAATTTAAAATTATTTATATGATAAAAAATAAGTTCAGTAACTGTAATTTTTCAAAAAATTATTATTTTTGACTCACACCAAGTAATTTTTTTTTAATGTATTCTAATTATAGTCTAAATTATTTTTAATTTTTATTTTAGTTATTAAATTATTTATATTTGATAATGATAAAAGCTATAATTCTATTATTTTTTTTTTGTGCTATAAACTTTCAAAATTAAAATTAATTAAATATGAGAATAATCTATATAAATATATCAAAAAAAACTCTTATAATAATGTAAGCTAGTTTTATAATCTTATTAATAGATATAATCAATATTTCTGTATTTTTTTTCATTTGGTATAGTTATTATGATTTATGAATGTAGTTAGGAAATAAATAATTTAGAACTTGTTCGAAGGTTGTGATTGTGTGCGATATAAACAATATTGCTATATATATTATTTATTTATTCAAATTAGATTTATTTTAATTTTTCATATCAATGAAACTCATAAATAATAAAAAATTTTTTATAAGTCTTCTAATTTCACACAATTAGTAGTGATAAGTATTTTATATTAGAACAAACAAGATAATTAAAACCTAATTTAAAAGGGTTATTATATATTTAATTATATTAAAATATTTATTATTAATGATTCTCAATACAAAAAAGATTTAAATTAAAAATTTACTATTTGGTTGAAGCTTTTAGATTTAACAAATTTAAAAAATAGAAAAAAAGATTTTATTTAATAGAGTAAATAAATAAAATTTTTTAAATCGCGGAAATTGGATACTTTGTTTTATAAGCTACCAATAATTTCTTCTTGTAAAAATGATTGTAGATAGTAGAAATTCTAAATTACGCGCTCTAAATTTTAAGTAATTTAAAGATTTTTTTAATGATTAGACTGATATTTCCATATGAAATTAATGTCTACAATTAAATTTTTATTTTAAAAATTAATTGATCTATGGTTTTTCTCCTTTTAATAATTTTGATATTTATAGCGTTTTAATAAATTAACCATATAAAAAAAAGCGATAAATATTTAATATTACGCAAGAATTTTTTCTAAATTATAATCTAGGTAAGTATATAAATATTTAGAGTCTAAAATTATCTTTTTAATATCAAATAAAAGTAACTTAATTATCATATTCATTGTTATAACAAAAAATATTTTAGGTTTGTAAAATTGAATAAGTAGATTAAAATAAAATTTTCATTGAGATTTTTTTGATTAAATATAATTTATGCAAAAATTTATTATTAAAAAAATTAAAAATTTATAAAAATTTATTATCTTATAGTTATGCTTTTATTTGGTATAAATAATTTTATGTTAAATCGAATTATTCAAAAAAATTCTTTAAAAAGTATTGGAGAGCTTAATCACTATAAAATACAATTAATATATGTTGGAAAAAAATAAGATTTGATTTTAATTATTATGATATATATGTATTTTTAAATGCTTATTATAAAATTAATTGCCAAAATTAATACAAGATTAACTCAGAAATATCTAATAATAATAATTAAAATACCTTTCTAGTCAACTAATTAGCTCATAAATGATTATTAATTTTTCTAAAATTTATAAAAGTTAAGAATAAAATAATGGGAAAAAAAGAGAGTTTAATAAATTTAAAATATACTCATTTATTTTATAAGTCCAGATTGGTAGAATAATATTCAAAAAAGATTTTCAGGAAACTTTATAATTAAATGGAACCCTTTTTAAAACTATAGATCACTATCTATAAATAAAATTTAAATTATTTAATAGTTGACTATAATAAAAATTTTATTAATTAAATATCAGGATGTTGAAAAGATATTAGAAAACTACTTTACTTCGTTTTTTAAAAATTTAATTTGAATACAGAAAATTATCAGAGAATCCAACTACGAAATTTGACTCTTTTTGAGCCAAATTAGTTATAACTTGATAATTTTCCAACTCAGATTTTTTTTTGTTTCATGTGGATCAACGCTTTCCTTTAAATAAAATTACTCGCTAAAAAAATTCTTCTTAAATTTTTTTGACATAACTGGTTATGGAAATTGATAGCCTGTATTTCGAGTACCAAAAATATTCAATTAGCCCTTACTCGTCCAAAAATTTCTAAAAGTAATAAAATAATGGTTCGTTTATGATTATAAGAAATTTTATTATTTTCAGTAATACCAACATATACATGTAATTATACATGTCTTTGAATTTTGTTATTTTTTTTGAATCTAGTTTTCTATAATTGATAATTCAAAAATAGTTACCGCCCGTGAAAGGGTTAAATGTGAATTTGAAATTTCAAAATGCATATTTAACCCTTCACGGGAGGTAGATTATTTTTTATCTATTAATTATAGCAAACTAGATAAAAAATAAAATACATAATTATTATGAGTAACCATTTATTGTATTGTTGTATAATAGCGGCAATTAGTAAATACATTTATTAATCATAAACGAATCATTAAATTAATAAAATTAAAGAGTGTTGCGCAGAAAGGTTTAATGCAATTCATGACTTCGTGGGTTTAAATCCTTTGTTCATCTTTTTATTTTGAGCTATGATCATTAGTACCTATTGGATGGTTTACATAAAAATTGGATAATATAAGAAAATAAACAAAAATTTCGCAAAAATTATCAATAAGCCAAATGTAAATTATAAGCATTACATAACAAATATCAAATGTATATTTTATGCATTTGAAACTCGAAAAAGTCATGAGTTTGAGGGTTAAGGTAATTATGAATTTTTTATTTAATGTGATCAAAATCTTATAATATTATATTATTTATATTTATATTTATAAACGATTTTAAATCTTGAAATTGAACTACACAAATAAATTATTTTTAATAATAATGATATCACTTTTATTTTTTAAAAAACGTGTTTATGATATAATTTTTTTGTAATTGTATACATATTCATATATTTCAATTATATTAGTATCCTTTTTAATGTATTTTTTTGTCATTTTTAATATAATTTTATAACGAGATATTTGAATAAGCTACTATAAAAGCATAAAAACAAAAAAACTTGTTAGAAAATTTTAATTTTCTATTTATTCGCTTATATAATGCATTTCACTTCTAAAGTTTGGATAAAATTGATAAATTGTATTATAGTTTTGAACCTGATCGCAGTTATTGTATTTAGAATTATTCTTATTCAAAAAATCATAATACACATAAAAAATATTATGAAAGTACATTATTTTGATTTTTCATGAGCAAAATTATGTAAATACTAAGATTAATTTTAAAATCAAAAAATAAATAAATAAAATAATTACTATTTATATAATTTAAGCCTATCAAAATAATAGAATAAATATTCGAGAGATAAATATTATAGCTATAATTAATATTTATTAAATGTAAAAAAATAAAAAATTTTAACAAATTTAAGATAAAATATACAGATAAATATTTAATATTTGTTTTCATAAATCAAAAGGAAGCAGATTTATTTAAGTGCTCATCATTTTTGTAAAAGTAAGGTATATTTTTTATTAAATCAAAAAATTTAGTAACAACTAAATCAATAAGTAACTGTTGATTTAAATTTATCATAAAAAATCATTTTCTTCATAAAATAATTAAATTTTGATTCAAAAATTTATATTTAAAATAAAAATAATAAAATTAAATAATTTTGTACAATTTAACTATTAATTTTTATAGATTAAATATTATTTATACAATTTTTTAAACAAAATTAGCAAGATTATTCTAATAAATTTTATTTTAATATAATAATTCCGAAATATAAGTAATACTAAAAAATTAAAGCTCGATTTAATAAATATAGTTGGAATAGCTGCTTTATTATTCTCTTTTAGGCAAATATTCAGTTTATATGTAAAATTTTAAATAATAGTATGATTTAGTAGATACTTTGTTTCAGTCCCAGTTACAAAACTAACAAAACTAGCTTTGAAAATTAAAAATAAATCTTTATTTTTTTACAAATTAAAAAAAAAACTACATTTCTTTTATAGAAATTATGATGACTGTTTTAAATTAGAAAATCAAATATCATGAAGCCGATAAAAGTAATCTTTATTTCACAGAATTTCTAATATAAAAACCTTAATTTAATATATTTCAAATGTAAATCAATCAAAAAATTATTATTATATTAGGAAAATTTAATGTTTTATTATTGTTTATTAAATTTTGAGCATAATTAAATCAATTAAATAATTAATAAAAATAAAATTTAAATTGATAAAAAATCGGTTTTATTTATTTTAAAAAAATTCAATATACTTTTTAATTTAACAAAATTATTATCTGTTGGTTAATAAGAGATAAATTTAATCCTACTCTTTTATTTTAATTGCAGAAAATAATTTTATTTCAAAACTATAACACTTATACTTATAAATATATTTAAGGAGGCTTTTAAATAAAAAAAATACATGTATATCTATAAAAGTGTAAATTAAGTGCTATTTTAATTTTCATAGTTACTTAATCTACAATATTTCATAAAAATCTTCGCTTTAAAATAATTAAAACGATCAAAAATATTTAAAAAAGCTAATTTATGGATATAAACTAAAATCGAACATAAAGTAGGTGTAAGTACATAATCAAGCTAAAATTATTCAAATAAACTTACAATGATATTATTATAACCTAATATATAAATTTTTAATATTATTTCCGTTCTCTATATTTTCAAACTACCATAAGTTTTCAATTAAGGCTATTTGAAACATACATAAAGATTATAGCCAATTAAAAATTTTCAATGCTTATTGCTTTCATTTGGCTCAGATTATTGAGAACTATTTAATTGGTACTTTTTCTTAATTTTTAGTGCAAGTTGAAAAAATTATTAATAAAAATTCAGGCATAATATAATAGCTTGTTTATGTTATGAAGAGTTACAAGAATTTACTTTTAAAAAAAAAATTAAAATAATTAAAATAATTATACTAATATAACTTTCTTAGGTAATAATTAAATGTATGAAAAGATATCGATTATTTATTATTTATTTCAAATGTAGTTTGTCATTGCCATTATTTCCATTTTTATTTTCCAGATAGGATCCAAGTGCTTACATATTTAATTTATTTTTATAATAGATCAAGATTATATACTTAAATAAAAGAAATTTTTTTATTATAGTGGCAAGGAGAAAGTGTAAAAATAGACAGTATAAAATCTTTGTTATTTTGGTCATAGAATCAAGATTTTTAAATTAAGAAATAGTAAAGATTAAATTGTTTTTTTTTTTATTGACTATTTTCTCAATAGTAACTAACCTGGACTACCAAAACTATTAGCTGAATTTAATATTGTGATTTAATTCAAAAGCTATTTATACCTTTAAATATCAAATTTATAAACTAAGCAAATGGTTAAATTATAAATCTGTTTTTGACCACAAATATAGCTATTTTAAGATAATTAGTTTTGAATTGGTTTAAATGAAATTAGAGATAGATTTTTCGAAAATCCAAAGGAGATTAATCATTCTAGTTTGCAGTGCCTATATACACACTCTCTCATTTTCATTTTTTCTACAAAGGTACATCAAGAGAAATAATGATATTCGTTATTTAAGTCATTGACATCTAAAACAATTTAAAGTGCATAATTCTTATAATTTAATAAAACACTTTGCGCAAATGCAAACTAAATCCCATTACCTTTATATCTTTTTGTAATTTTCTTACTTTTTAAAAAGAACATTTTATGGAGGTAGATTTGATATTCTTGGCTAAAGTATTGTAAACGTGCTTAAAATTAGTTAGGAATAAATGTGGAGGTGGAGAATCATAATTGTATAGTGAGTGACAACAGTTTATATATATAATGTTTTTATTATACTAGTTTATTTATAAACTTTATACTAAAAACATAATCTTAGAAAATTAGCTAACCTTTTCAAATACTAAACAGAAATTATATATCGCTCTCTCGCGGAATTAATTAAAAACTTAAAATTTTGTGTCTCGTGAAATATTTCAAGTCTAGACGTTTATTTGATATTGATAATTGAAATTCCAGCGATTCAATGGCCTTTAAAATTAAATAAATTTTATTTGTAAACTGGCAATAAAAGATAAATATAGTTTACTTGTCAGCAATAGGAAAAATATGCTAATTTATATTTTCGTTAAAAAAAAATCAAGTTTATTTTTTTGGCTAGCCAGTAATGTGCGATTGTGTTTGTTTTAAAATCAAATATTACATACCTAAAACCAACTCGGGGTCGTTAAATATCGCAATAAATAAAATTACGCTACGATTTACGCCCATCTACACTTTGTCATAACATTCATCAATAGCTCAATCTTTATTATAGTAAATCAATTTCATTAACTTTTCCAAAATTTTATGATACGCACGCGAAACGTTTATAATTTGGTACGAGCTTTCAAAATAGTACCGCATAGAAGATCAACTATGTCTTCTTTATCTCAAGCCTCAAGTAAAAACTCAAATGTTTCGAATTTAGAAATTTCTAACAAAGTTGAGAATCTAAATAAGGATGAGCCTCAGAAAAAAATTGGTACTTTTAGTAGCGAACACTATAACTACAGTGCATATGCAATCGATAGACCTACTTACAACCCACAATTAGTCGATTTTATTATTGATTACCATCTTAAAGTGCCTGGAAACAAGACAGAAACTGTAGTAGATGTAGCTACTGGAACTGGAATTTTTGCTCGAATGATTAATAAAAGATTTGATCGTGTCATAGCAACTGATATTTCAACTAAAATGCTCGAAAAGGCTGAGCAAGCATCAGACGGAGGCGCAAATATCGAGTACATCGAATCTTCAGCCGAAAGAATGCCTTTTATTCTATCAAATTCGGTTGATATTATAACTGTAGCAACAGGTGCTCATTGGTTTGATTCAGAAAATTTTTTAACCGAAGTCAGAAGAGTTCTAGTTCCAAATGGAACGCTCGCTATTTTTTCGTACAACGGAAATTCTGAATTCATTGGTGCACCTGAAGAATGTGGCCGCATATTAAGAGAATTTATTTTTGATATCACTGGTCCATATTGGGACAAGGGTAGACAAATCCTTGATAGAATGTACTCACACTACAATGCTCTTGTTCGAACACCCGGACCTTGGGGCACTGAATTTAACGACATTCTCTTTGGTATTTATCCCGCTTCTGCAGCACATTTTGTGGGTACCGGGTTTACTATTCTCAAAAGTCCCGTCGTTATTAATCGTAAGCTTACTTGGAGATCTTTCCACAGCTATGTACGTACTTTTTCCGGTGTTACAAATTACAATAAAGCTCACCCTGATCGTCCTGATATTTCGATCTCTCTCATTTCTCGTCTAATGAAAACAGCAGGGGTATCTGATATGGATGCCATAGTAGACATCAACTGGGGACAATCAATCCTTCTTTGCAGAGCTTAATTTATTTCTACAAAGTGTACTTTCTATATTACCCCCATTAATTCGTCCCATATTTTGCTATAAATTCATTTATTTTTAGTTTGTATTCAATACCTCTAGCTATTTCATGGTTACACTTTTCTCTCATAAAAAAGTAAAAAAAACTAATAAAATAGCTTTTTAAAATGTTTTCAGTGAGTGTCTTTTAATTATACAACCCTTCTTTCAGGGCTTTTTCAAATTTTACCAAGTTTTTTTAAATTTTGTATTTAAACGCTTGTATCTCGTTATAGATACTTTATAAATAACTCTAATTTTTTACCAACTCTGAATCAATATAAAATCTTGAATACAGACAAACCTACCTCCTCGAATCAATTTCCGATGGTTATGGAGCTGCTAGAGCAGCGGAGGGATATGGGTTGAGAAAAAAAAATGTTAATATTTTTTTAACCTTTCAAATCCTTTTTATTTGTTATATTTCACTTTTAAATATTGTTTAATAAATTCGCTGGAACTAATAGAAATAGAAGTGAAAAAAAAGAAAAAACACTTCATTTGCGTTCAGATCGAATTATCATTTTTTGCTTTATTGATATTCTTTATAAAAGTATTAAACTCGAAACAAGCAACAAATTGAACGGATGCTTATATTTTAAATACGTTGTTTTTGAATATCTGAGCCAACCATTATTATATCAATTAATAGTGGAAAAAAATTCATATTTTATTTTTCATTCAAAAATGTATGAATTTGAAACTTATAAAGTTAAAAATTTCAGCTTGTATGATTTAATAGGAGCTTTAATTTAACAAAAAAAATTTTAATATTCTTACTCTGTTATATTTGAATATTTTTTCATATTAATTTATTAGTTTTGCTATATATCACCCAAGCTCTAATAATAATTCGATTCAAAAAAGTCCGTACAGATATTTAGTATACATCGAAATATTTTTTGATAACGTATAAAATAGTATAAATCATGAATCATTTTAAATAAAATTAAAAAAAAAAAAAACATCAATGTTATATGAAAATATGTATCTATTAATGTAAATATTTGCATAAATGTTAAGTAAAAACATTCAAAACTCGCTAAAATATTACCATAGTTGTTTTTTTAGTTAAATAAAAATAATTATAAAATTAATTGAGAATCAGTATCGATACTTTAAATCATTAAAATACAGTATTTTTTTTAGGAAAATTCCCTTTTCTCCTATATTATTTTTATTATTTATGTTTTAAATCAGGGTATTATTTGGGCTCTAATAGTATAGCTTGCTGAAGAGAATTAAAAATTTTATAAATTAAAAAAATATTTGTTTTTTTTTTCAATTCTATTTATAATTTTTTTCAATTATTGAAAAAACAAAAAATCATGATTCTTCTATTCATATATAATTTTTCCTTATCTTTTAACTTGTACAAATATGTTATAAGAAAAATGTTTAAGATATAATTAAGATTAGATTTTAAAATAAAATAAAGTTGAAATAGAGTATTAGAATAAATAACCTGTTTATAAATAATATATAAAAAAATTCTTTCTTCTTTTCTAAATAAATAATTATATAAATAATAATACTCAAATTACTCATCAAACTAATATTAAAAAATCTAATTTCTTACAATCCAGATTTAATAAGAATCTATTTGGGATTAAAAGATCAAATATTTCTTTTTCATGATGCTTATCAAAAAAATATTTATTTCTATAAAATATTTATATAAGAAAAATGCAACTTTAATATATAAAAATTATATAAATACATTTTTATATTCAATATAATATAAATTGGGATGGTTATTATGCATACCATCTAGATTTTAACAGTTTTGGTACTTCAAAATCCAATTACTGGTGTATTATAGCAATTTTAATCTACACTTAATACAATATTCCATAAAAAATCTTTAAAGAACAAAATCTAGAAATTATTTGATACAAATTTGCTTATGATGTTACAAATATTTTTACTTTTTTCAAACGTAAATTTTCGTTATCATAATTTATATTTTGTATAATAAAAAACGGTATTATCGCACTTTATTCCATAATAATAAGATATAATAGTCGATTTATAAATCGGATTTTTAGAATATCTATCTATAGTATATGTCATAAGTAAATTTTACTTCGTATTTATTGGGATAGTTTAAAATAAGGATATCATTATCTGGTTTGAAGAAGCCTAGTTTTATTGTTATATATCGGAGTGAAAACTATGATATAAGATTTTTTTTTATTCACGGAATTTTATTGGTGCGATAACAATAAAAGAAAATATGCAATAAAATATACTGAAGAATAGTAAATTTGGTGCAAGGCATAAAAAATCCAATAGTCTAATGCCAATAAATTCCTCAACCGGTCTACCTGCTGCGTATCTAAAGGGAAAATGGGATCACTCTACTAACCGAAGGATACTCCCAGACATTTCTTCAAGAGAGCAGGATGACTAAAGTAACAAACAGCCATATAATTAAGCTAATTCAAACAAAATCGAATTTTTTATGATCATAGAGATCCTAGTCAGAGCCTACATCTAACAGGATTAATAAAAAATATGACCCTAACCAAATTTAGGAAAGATCGACCTGGCTCTCCTACAATAAGCTGTTAAACGGCTGAGATCCGTATAGCTGTCGAACGCTGGATTTTTGAACAGAAATTGTATCAGACTTTGCTAAACGAATCGGCTCCTCCTGTTTCTAGATACCTCTTCTCTGGAATCACTGTCCTCCAAATAACTGATCGCTGCCTTCACTATCACTTACAAAGGATAGTGCAACGCTACATGAAATTTTAGTATAGTGTACTTACAAAAGTACGATACTTAAGCAATTAAACTACGACGAGGTATTCCACTCTTAGGAGTTATGTAAATTAGATAAAGTTATCGATCGATTCAAATAGTATTTTGATTTTATTCTATATTATCATAAAAAATTTTAATTTCAGAATAGGAAAAACTTAGTAGAAAAGATTCTGTTCCTCAAATATTACAAAAAAAAATTTTTTTATTTTTTCATGAAATTAAATATCCCATAATATTATTTAATTCACAATATGCAATCAATTGACGAATTGTTAATTTTTTTTGACTTATTAGGAATATTAAACGTTATAAAAAAGCAAATAACAAATATTACAAATCTTTAAAGCTAAAGAATCGTATAAAATAATTTAAATTTTTTCGTACTCTTTTAATCATTTATCCTTCATTAAAACCACTCTCTTGACACTATTTTTTATTATTATCTCCTATTATTAAAAGCATTTACTTTTTTAGTGGTTTATATTTACCACGTGTAAAATAATATTATTTTAAAAACATTTTTCCCTCCTGTGAAATAAATAAAAGTTAATGTAAATGAAATTAGGAATAAAAGCTAATAAAGAAAAATATATATATTTTGAAGATTTTTTAAGCTATAAATATCAAAAAAGGTTACTTATCAAATAAAATTTTTATAGAAACCATTTTAGAGAAATTATTAGTAATTCATATAAAAAAAAATTTAAAGTGAAATAAAAACACTTTTATAAATAAAATTTGATCAAATTTAACTGGAAATAGACGCAGGTTTATAAATATAGGATATTATTAGGGGGATCGGAAATTTTTTTCTAAGAAATTCAATTAGCTTATTTGAATTAGGTAAATCTATTGATTTTATCAGGTGAAACATTCGAAAATATATTCTAAGTTGATTTATAAATAAAAGTAATGTTGATAAATATGAAAAGCTTAATAGCAAAGTTCCGCTCCTCAAAATAATCTCCATGTATATATATATTCAAGAAAAACATGGAAATGAAAAGCTCCCAAATATTTATTTGAAAATTCTTGTTACTTTGCTTAAATTATCTTGCATAAATAAAATAAATACATTCTAAGCTAATCAAAAAATGCTAGTAAAAAAAAAGATGATTAACCTTAAAATAACACTTAGCTAATAATTATTATTTAGATAGTTTTTTTTTTATTAATTGTAATTTTTTCATGTTATATTTTTTGTTTAAAAACTAAATTCGTTTCTTGCAAGCTAAATGAAATTTTATATCAAAATAAACATCAAACTACTGAGTTATAATATTACTTCATACGAAGTAGTATGGAATTTAATATTTTAATAGACTAAAATTTTATTTTAAATAATTTTTAGCACTTTGATCCATTTATACTTTAATGGTATCTTTTTAAATAAATTTAAATAATTATTTCAAATTTTCCACTAATAATTTTAACTTTATATCAAATAAAATTAATGCTATTAAAAAAATCTGATTGTTTTAAGAATTGTTGATTTGAACTCATTATTTTATAGTCATTTTTTGGTCATAGAAAATTTGAAAAAACTAAAAAATGGGGCAGAGTAAGAATTAAATTTTTTTTTTGTTACTGTTGTATAAACACGGTTTTTTTGAGTTTATTAACTAAATTAAGCTAAGAAAATGATTTATTTTATATTTAGAAATAAAATACTTATCTTATATCTTCTAAAACCTAACTCAAATTAACTTGAGTTCAAATTTTTTTTTTACTATTGGAATCATAATTCTCACAAAATTTTGAAAATGGGGCAATCTACAACAAAAATTGATCTAAAATGTTACTCCAAAGGTTATTTTATTTTTAAATATTATAGAAATTGCAATTAAAATTAAAATAATATCATATAATAGATTTTAATGAAAAATCGAAATATAAATGTATTAAAAACATCTTACAGATAAAATTTATAGTTTTTAATTGATTAAAGATCATAGAATAAAAAATATTATTTACGAAAATTAGCATTTTTATAGCTAGCATACAATTAAAAAAATATAAAAGTAATAAAAAAACTTTTATAAAAACATTTTTTAATATATTTGATTATACTTGAAATTTATAAATTCATAAGTTATACGAAATGTCTATTATTTTCAAAAAATTAAATATTAAATTTGGATTATTTTTTTTTGAAATTTAATGTTTAATTAAGCTAGTTGTTTAATAAAAAATAAAATTAAAATATTAATATTTTAAATCTTCAATTATTTTATTTAGAAAAAAACTAAAACTCGATTGGTAATTATAAATTTATATAATATTGATACAAATTTTTTAGATGATTATTTAAAAGCTAGCTAGAATACAAATAAAAATAATATATTACGATTTAAAAAATAAATACTCAATATTCACGAAAAAAATACTATAGCATGAATTTCTTTGATATTTTTTAGATGATTTTATGACTTAACACACTATTAAAAAATTTTGACTAAAAAAAATTCAAGCGAGAAATATAGCTTTAAAAAAAATTGAGGGGAGTTATTTCAAGATTTAAATATAGCTAGCTTTCTAGGAATATTTTATACCTCAATATTCATTTAATGAATAGATTGAAAATTTTATAATACAATTAAATAATATCAATTAAACTAACCAAAACATACAAGAAAATTTTTATGTCAAGTATTGTTTCAATAAATACATAAAAAAATTATTATTTACAATATTCATATATTTATAGTGCTTTTTTTAGAAAATTATGAGAAAAATCGACCCGATATTAATTTTTATTACTGAAAAGATGTGTAAAATATTGAATATAAGCATAGTAAAACTTAAAAGATATTTTTATAAATCTTAACTTGTATCTATTGCCTGGAATTTTTATGCATCATATTAATCATTTATTAATAAAACCATCGGTACAAAATACCAAAAATAAAATTTATTTCCCCAAAGTTTCCTGTCGATAAATTCGGCAATTGAGCTTGATATAAGTTAATAAAAAATTAGTACTCTCAAAATATTCAATTACTAATTGAATTTTTTTTTTTGATTAAATTTTTAATTAAGCATCAAAATTATTTATTAAAAAATTATATTTAGATATACAAGAAATAAATTTATTGATTATTATATACTTATTTTATTATTTGAAATGGAAAATGGAAAAAGTAATCTGATATTTTTTACCTCATTAAAAGTTACAAAATCGAGTCACATTTTCAAAATAATATAATACTACGTTATATACATAAGAATATTTATTTAATCTATTAATTCATTTTTAGTCGTACTAAAATACTAAAAAAGTCCAAAAATTCAATAATTTAGCACGATAGTAAAATGGATAGTAAAATAAACTTATATAAAATTAGTATACGATTATAATTTTATCCTCTTTTTACATATAAAAAATTTTCAAGATAAAACTACGAATTTTAATTATGAAAAAATAGAAAGAATCTAATAAAATTATATGTAAGATCATTGCATTACTGAAAAAAGTATCAAAATTTAAATAAATATTCAAGTCTTACAAAGATTTTTTTAAAAATATCATATTATATAAAAGATCCTGATTGATCTAGTAAATATGTTTACTTTTGGCAAATGAAATAAAAAGAAGGGGAGGGGGTTAGATGAAGAAAATTGATAATTTTTGGCTAACTAGAGTACTTATAGCTATTGTATTATAAAAGCTTTTATATTTATTCTAGATTTATAAAAAAATTCAAAATTAAAATTTATTTAAGATTAAACTCTTGGAAATTATTCTAAATAAATCTTTCAATGAGTATTTTATTGATATAATTAATCGAATTATTATCATATGTTTTATAAAATTCTGTTTTTTAATTTTTTAAAAATAAAATTTTAAATAATCTAAAATTTTCTTTAATGCACCAAAATGTAGCATTTGGAAAGCTATATATTTATATATTAATTATTATATTCAAATTATTATGAGGCTTATGATATAATGTTGCCATTTTTTGATAAATGCGAAAATCATCGAATTTATGAGTATAATAAACGCTTCTTATGTTTTAAATGAGTCATATATCTGACATAAATTAATGATAGACTCTTATAAAATTTGACTTGAAAATTTTGTTGGTTTTTTGTAAGGCATATATTATAAATATCGGGTTGATAATTTAATATTTAATTTCTATCGATGAAAATCGTTTAGTTATAACAATATAATATAAATTAATAGTAAATGGGTTTTAAAATAACTATTAAGCTATAATTTATTAAAATAATTATAAAAAAATCAATTGTATACCAATAAGGCTTATCTAGACTATAAATATATCTAAATTTTATATATCAATGGATATCAGCTAG
>LSSN01005006.1:0-43899 GCA_001970855.1 Smittium culicis | reverse complement strand
CATAACTTTATCGAAAACTTGCATTGAATTCTCTTTATAAAATCCTCTAAAAAGAAAAAAGTGCTTAAAAATATCAGATTTGCCATGTATTTTTTTTTCCTTTCAAAAAATTCATTTATAAAGGCGATATCTAATTAGATCAAGTCAAGAACGTAGATAAAAAAAACACACAATCTATAAAAAAATTTCATTAAAACTTACGACAGATTATGTTCATTTTATATTTATAATTTTAGAAGAACGCAAAAAATAGTTCGTCATAAGGTATGAAGTAACCCAGGTTTAAAAAAAGAACCGCTTTTTGTAGCCTTCAAATTAGCTTCAATAAAAATTACCACTCATAAAACTCGCAACCAATTCTTTTTTTTTTTACCTATGAAAACATTTTTCTTGATATTTACCACTTTTATTCCTTAAATCTATCATTTTTCTATATTGATCAAAAGCACCTCCTAATTAAGTGTAAACATCTAATAAAATCGTTAAAGTAGATTACCGAGATTTTTTTTTCACAATTTCACTTTAATTACAATCTAATCATATCAATAAAGGTTTATAAATTTTCTTACTTGCTTTTTAATCCCAAAAAAAGGTAATATTTGATGAAATAACACTCCAAACTCATTGCAATAAGCATCATACTCCATGAATTACGCTGCGTATCCCAATAGTATATTTTATCCACGACTCAATAACTCAATGAAAATTTCTTATATAATCCAAAAATAGAATCTATAATTTCAAGAAAATAATAAAATTATTCATATTTTCTCAATCGCTTCAAATCAAACTATTTGATCTTGACATATGTAAATTCTTGTATTTTACAGTAAATTGAAAAAAGTTTTAATTGATTTTATTAACACCTTTTTTTTAATTCTGGTACCACACTTATAGTTAGGATTTATATTTGTATTAAATCTTTGGTTTATAAATGCTTTTTAAAATTTAAATAAAAATTGAGTATTTATTTGGTATTAATTAATTGTAATTTATTGAAATTTTTTAATAATTTAAAGATCATACAACAAAATATAATAATAAAACTATTGGTTTATAGCTATATAGAATAAAATAAATTTTATTACAAATGTAATTTAGCATCATTATAACTTTAAATATGCTTTCAATTTATTACATACTTCATAATCTCAATACTTAGTTTTTTTTTCTTTGATGGTGGTTTGATGACTATTTCCAAAAAAAATTCATACTCAAATGATCAAATAAATTATTCTAGTATTTAATTCTCTATTAAAATGGAAAATTTTAACCCATATATTACTCCCTTTTTTTATATATTTGTTATTCAATAAAAAGCATAGAATTTCTAGGATGTGAACAATAATTTCAAAATTTTTATTTCTTGATAATTCGTCTAAATATAAGCTAGTATATTTCCTAGATTCACAGGTTGAGATAATAAAACATAAAAAAATTATATCTAAGAGCGCGTATAAACATTATCAAATAATTCAAAATATTATTCTCATGGGCAAAAATATCTTTGCGAAGATACGCTTTATGATTATTCTTTGGAATCTATTTTTAAATCAAGATATCCTATAAAAGCAAAAAAATATCTTTAACCAAATAAAGAGGTCATAACTTTGAACTGGATTTGAGATATCAATTTAATTAGCCGATTATAAATGTACTAACCAGCCTATTTTTATTAAAGTACATAAATAAGATAACTTTTTTATTTGAATTCTTGTCTATAGAATTACCAAAGTGACAAAGCATGATCTTTTACTATTGATTATTTTAATCGGTTTTCCAAAAAAAACACTAAAAGCGGTTTTTAAATATATTAGCACAATATTAGGAAAAAATAGCCAAATAACTTTATCCTTCAGCTATGAACGTTTTAAATTGAACATTTAAATATTCTCCTATGCCCAAATGTCAGGTTTACACTATCATTCAATATCTATAACATTTTTACCCATTTGAACATTTAGTTCAAATAAATTAGATATATTCAGTTTATCTTTGATTCAAAATTATAACAGCTGATAATCAGTGAGATTGAGGTTTATTTAATCGCGTTAATATGATACCATAATATAATTATTAGTACTGATGATAAAAAATCCAAATCAATTGTTTTAATAAGGCCACATTTCTTATTACACAATAATTTACGAAATTAATCGTTAAAAAATCAAAATTGTTCGCCAAATTATAACTAAATGTATATAATTATAAATATAATCATTTATAATGTACAATTTATGGCTTAAACCGATAAAATGGCTTTGAAATTACAGTTTTTAAGTTATTTTTTCCTCAGAATATAATACCATGCTTGTTTCTATGGTATACTTAGCTTTGATATTTTTCACTACATATAATATACAATAAATATTTTTATACTACAGTACATTCGCTTTTACATCTTCAAATAACACTTTGACTATCTCATTATAGTTAGCCATTATTATAATTTAGTTTTAAGGTCATGTTTAACGATTTGGAGAAAACCTATAATATAAACTTTTTTTCTTGTGGCGCTACTGAGATTTCTAGTAGTTTTAATCGCCACCTCGATCAATTTCGATGACTAATAATACCACATATCTATTTCAATCCTAGATATTTAACTACAAATTCCGATGTACAAAGAATAATTATAAATTTTTTTTTGCAATTTAGTAACTAAAATTACAAATTTAGAATTAGATTTAATCTTTTTACCAGGATTATTTAATTTAAATTATTCTAAGCAACAATAAATCAAAGTATATGAATCTACATTTAAAAATACTATCATCTTTTTCAACAGATTTTAGGTTTTATAAAGATTATAATATTTTACTTCCAACACGTACTTGTTGCGAGTTTTTTTTTTAATTTATTCTCTGGCTTGTAGTAGAGTTTTCTGAGTAATATAACGAAATATTTTCTCTTAAGTATATTAAGCGAGAGGTGTTATTTCTGCTAGATCATTTTTTTGATATTTTAAATATAAATAAAAGCTAAATAATTTCGCTTCCAGTATAATATTTTTAAATTTATACTATTAGCCTTAAAAAACCTGTATTTAGATTATATTGCTCTTCGAAATTTGAAGTTAAACATGCATAATTAAAATATCAATATTCAGCAAATTAGTAATTTTATTTTTTCATTTAATAATACCGTTAGGGATTTTCTGCTTTAAATTAACGCGGATATTATTTTAAAAGCTTAATAGCTAAAATTTTTTTCGGAAAAAGTATAGGTTTTCCGGAATAAAAATTTTAATTTAATAATAAAATAATGAACAAAAATTCTAGACACTTGATTTTTTGAGCATAATATAGCCATATTGTATTCAAAAAATATTTTATAATATTGTTATATTTGAATTTAAAATGCATAAAATAAAAAAACCCATATTACTACTTGTGAATTACCAATAATAAGAATTTTGATCTTAATATTTTCAAATAATCAAATTTAAAAATTTAAAAATTTTTTTGGCTTTTTTAATTTGAAATATCGAAAAATTTAATAATTGAATATTTAAAATACTATAGTTCAATATTAAACAAGAATAAATCGGAAATTATAGATAATTAGTCTATAATTGTTTTAAAATTATAGCTTTTAACGTTTAATTTTTTGAATTTTAAATATTAATATTTGAAATAAAGTTAATAAGCACTTTATTACGTTGAATGCTTAGGAGCTTAGGTAAGAATTAATTAAACAATTATTGAATAGAGAATTCGATTTTTAATCAGCTACAAGCTGGAGATTCCAAAAATTCTGAATTTTATTCTCTGTTAGTATTTTTGATCTCATCAGGATTATACCAGAATAAAAAAGTTTTGAGTAAGTGTATATAATTATTGAATCGAATTAAATTAATGATAATTTCTGCAGATTATTATATATTAAACAGATATAAATGTCAAAAAAATGTAAATATATAAAATTTTTTTTCATTTTTAAGTTTTATTATATAATTAAAAATTAATATTTTTAGCTTAGCAGATTTAAAAAAGCTTCAAGTTATTTAAAAATCGAAAGATTTATTTAACTTTTTAAGTTTGAATATTTATTGATTCAGGATGATAATTTTATTTATTAATAGTTCCAATCCAAGGAACTTTGGCTTAATCACATAACTTTTATATTATTTTAGATTTTATTTTATAAGTTTAAATCTACAAAATTTCAATATTTTGAGAAGGTATTAAATATGTATTCTATTATTTAGAATTTTTAATTATTATATATTAAATAATTATTTTTTAATAAGCGTATAATTTATTAGAGCAAATATTTGAATATTCAAATTTATATATTATGAATTTTTTTCAGATCTTTTTGATTTTTATGTAATATTTAATTATATAAAGAAAAAAATGTATGATTATATTATACTATAAATAATATCATTTTATTTTTTTTCATATAAATATATCCATGTAACATATGTGTATAAAATTTATTTAACAGGATTAGTTGTAACCTTTATGTATTGCTTTTAATATGTGGCTAATAAAAAAAAAAAAAAGAAATTTACTGAAATTTATGTAATCTAATTACATTTTTGAGAAAAATACTTAGTTCATAGGAGATAAAATTAATGTTATTCACCAAAAAATTTGTATCTCAATAACTATTCTTGTCTCATAAAGGAGTTTTATTATGAAATTTTTGCTACTTTTTTTCTTGAAATTATTATTCTATACTTTATCATATATTTTATTTTTTTAGATTATTATATATCCATAGGTTTAAAATAGATGAATAAATGTAGATTAAAATACAGTTTTGAACTGGTTTCCCGCTTCATAAAGTATTAATATAAATATAATCAAATACTAATTTTTAAACTCTTGAAATCAATAATTTAGTAACCTAGGTACAATGATAAAAACAAAAGCCAAATACAAATATTTGGAAAATATAATTTCAAATCGATCAATTTATATTTCAATGGTAAAATAAATTGAGGTTAAAACTAGAAAAATCAAAAATGACTGAAATAGATAAAATAATAAATAACAAAGACTTCTAAGCATGATTTAATTATAAAAAATTCAGATAAATAAATTATCTATTATAAATATGAATTCAATTCATTATTGCTCAATTTCAAATCAAATATGCTGACTATATAAAAAGACTTAATTATATTAAAATTATTAAATATATATTAATAGCATCATTTTTATTATAATATTAAGATTTTTTTCTAATTAACTATAATGTAATTTAATAATTTTTAATCATACTAAATCTTGTAGTGTTTCTATTTTCTATATAAAATACTTTTAAATAATCAGAAATTGAATTTTTTACCATATAAAATTACTTTGAGGTATATATTTCTCATTTTAACTATATATAATATCGATTTCAGAGTAAATTATCATTAATAGATTAATGAAATATTAAGACTAATATTATATAAAATTTAATAAATAAAAAATCTGTATAAAATTATTTTCATGGTTATATAGATCTGGTCATATGTTCTTATAATGCCTTATTTATCATTAATAAAAAAAATTCCTAATATTTGGCGAAAATAAATCATTACTGAAATAGTTATGATTAAATCTAATTATATATTATATGTAATAATATACGAATAATAGATTGAAATTTTTGACTATTTAAATAAATATCAATACATTAACGTTTAATAACCTAGAAATCAATTTATATAAAATATTTTAAATTAATTACAATTATAATTTTAAAACATTAACTGTTAGTACACATATCGAATTTTATTATTTAACCTATAAAAATAAAAATAAAATACCAAATATTCTCTCTTTATTTTTGAAATAAAATGGTTTAAATAAGTCATATTTCGAATTTGATTAACAGTATTAATAAATATCATAAATTTGAAAATTTAAACTAGGAAATAAAAATATGAAAAATTAAATAAAATTTAAATAAATTTTTAGATTTACAGAATTTCAATATTTATGACTATAAATTAGAGATTATTAGCTAAAAATTATATTAGTTATAATAAATATCGTTCACAAATCCGGGTTATAAATTTTTTTTAAAAATGATAACCTTATTTTGATAAAAATGATTTCTTTTATTTTATAATTTTCAGAAATTTTATCGATCTTTTGCTTTATTACGATTAGGGTTTGAAATTTCAATCATTTTTATTGAACTATCAGCTTAAAGGATTGAAAATTATATTCAAATATTCTATTATATTCTACTGATCAAAGATTATTCATCACAACAGCGATATATATTCTTTGATTAGATAATGTAAAGTTTATAAATGGACTAAGATATACAATAATTTCTTATTTCTTACCATCTTAACAAAATTTTGAAATGTAAATTTAGCATTTTTCAGCAAAATATAAATAGATATATTCGAGTTTTTCATATAAATGCAAAAATTTAGCTTTTTATTATTAATAGTATTTTTTACTATTTATCATATAAGCTGGTCTTTATTAAAAATAGGGTAAATTCTGCTTTATATAGTTTATCAAGAAAATCTTCAATTATTGAGGCGATTTAATTTTTTTTCTATTATTCTTAAATCTTTTATAGATTTTATAAGTTTAAATCTTTTTTTATTATTAAAATAATCGGCGATTATTAAGGCGGATGCGAGTTATTTATGTTATAAAATTTTCAGGTTTTGTAATTATGAATTTTTTTATTGCCACCATCTCCAATTAAAATTTTTTCGAATCGAACACATCTTTATAAATATGATTTGTAAATTTATTATTGTTGAATCTAGATACCACTGATAAGGAAGTTTATATTCTTATTCTATATCCCAAATAACTGAAATGATCAGAATACTTATTGTGTAGGTATACTGATAATTTAATTTTGATTTATTTTCGGAAATTTTTTAGAGGCTATATTTAATAGGTATAACATCATTATTGCGTTTATATAGATTTTTTGGTATCTCTTTTTAATAATATTTTATTATTTTTAGTGATCTTAGATATCAAATTTTTTGTCGATGGATTCTGTTGGATATATAATAAATCTCAAACTGTAGTATTCTCAACGAGTAATACTTGTTATTTTATTTTTAAACATTTTTTAGACTTTGATTATCGAATTTGACCATTATTTACTGCATGTTTTAATTTATTATCAGTAGTATTATTTATCTTTGACCCTATTGCTGGTTCAATAAGATGAAGATATATTTAATTATAGCCATGATAAATATTAATGATAATTAAATACGCTAAATAATTTTTTTATAAATATGTTATTTAATAATATAATCCCTCTGATGAGATAAAATATCTAATATGATTTATTCTGTAGATAATTTTTTGATCTATTAGTTTTTTGAGGATTATATTTTAAAAACTTTACAGATTATTATATTATCAAATTTAGTGATTCAATTAAGCAATTTAATATTAATAAGGAGTAAAAATATTTTTTATATTGAGAAATAGTTTAAATTATATAGAAATTGTGATTATTATTTAGCTGCCACAAATTATATTTACGACTAATTATGGGATTAATTTAAAAAATTTTTCATCAGATTCAGAGACTCGATTTAATTTTTATTTCTATTAAACATTATATGTTGTTATAATTTTAAATCGTGGCTATTTGAATTATGACCCGGAATTTACGCGAGTTGGTATCTAATCTAGGCCTATATTAAATATTAATTTCGGGATTTGCCGTTTTTCAATTAGCTTAATGGATTTTATGCACTAATTTCGATGGGAGCACTAAATCCTAATGTAAAATGAGAATTCGTAATTGAACAGGTAATTTTTCTGAAATTTTTTCTGATGACACTATGCTTCAAGTTTCTAGAAATAAATTTAGAATAAGGCGAATTTAATTTGATATTTTAGTAGATTTTTATATCCAACGAAATGTGGTTTAGACCTCCTAGTAATCAAAACTTCAAATAGCTATCTTTTAATTATAAGATAAGGTCTGAGATTTATATAATTTCTTGATTAATATTCAATGATCAACATACTAATCTATGAGGACAGTTATCTGAAGGAGAGTCGAAAGATATTTATAATTACATATAGCGAACAGAAGTGAAAAATTCAAGAGAAGAATCAATTTATTTTTTCAATAAAAAATTAGTGCCTAACTTTAAAAATGATTCACTAATGAAAGTTTTGTTATTAAAGTATGATGACTTTGAATTTTCATCTATAAAAACAAATGATTGCTCCAAATTTAAATTAGTGTATATTTATATCAATTTTTTTTTATTTTAAACCTAGTTATCGGCGATTATCGAAAATAATTTCGAATGTATTTCTATATATAAATAATTAAATTTATTTTTCAAATTTAAATTAAAGTTCTATAAAAATTTTATCTAGAATATAATAATAATAAGAAAAAAAAAAGCTATGATGAGTACTAAATTGAAGTAATAAAATAGAAAAGTTGTAAATAGTTTTTAGAATATATAAATTTATAATTCTTTAGAAATTTTAAAAAAAAATAGATTGTAAAGAAAGTATGATTTCTAGAAAAAAATCATTTAGTCGTATGCAGTTAAATAATTTAATTGAAATAAGTACAAAAGCAAAATAAAATAAAGAGGGTCTATTTTATGAAAATAGGTTTAAAACGAAAAATAATAGCATCTCTAAAGGAGGGTTAAAGGTATAAAATGAATGAAAAATGCGATTTGGTTACGATTCCAAATTCATAGGATATTTCAAGATCAATTATGAATAGCCCAATAAATTAACTAATTATTTTCCAAGCTTAACATAGAATGGATTATACAAGCCCGTCTTTTTTTATAAAAAGAACTAAAACTTTATATGCAAGTGAATTTAATTTATTTTTTTTATATTGATTAAAAAATTGGATTTTTTTCCAAAAGAAATTACGGTTTATAGGATTATTTAATTTAAATACTAGCACACTATCTACAGTTACTATCTGTATATAAAGAAAACGTTTTTTTTGTAGTTTTAAATAATATTTATGACAAAAATTTATTTTCTATTAAACAATTAATAGCTAATAATCAATCGTTTTGAGTCGAGCCGATCAAAATCAAGCATGCTTTTAGTTTATGATAATAAAAATAATAATAAAGCATAAATAATTTATTAAATTTTCGATGAAAATGCTAAATAGCTCCAATTAGCTATTAATTTATGATCTATATCATTGATGTAGTTCCGTAGTATTATTTTGAGATGAGTTTATATTTACTGACAAATCGACTGGCATAAATAAAAAGGTGGAAGCTGGTTTAAAAGAGCAGTGTACAGAAAATCTTTAAATTATTTAGAGATCAATACACTATCATATTTTATTATCGCATAAGCTAGAATTGCTATTATCTTGACTATTGCGGATTATATTCTTAGTTTCAAGAACAGTTTTGATTTGATTTGAACTATATTGTATCATATTTTAAATATCCAAAATCAACCTCAAGTAGAAATAGATCATATTCGAGTCAAACATGATCATATCTAACACGTTTAAGCATTTTATAATTTATTTTTAGCTAACAATTGGTAGTTTATAGAAGAATGATCAGCATAGGGAGGATATCTGTATTAAATAACTCCACTTATTTCCACATTTTTTTTTCGAATCAAGCTACATTGTGGAGAATCTTATTATCGATAATTGGAAGGCAAAAAAAATAATAGTTTATTACGAGGTATATGTAAAGTCAGTGAGAGTTTTACTCGATTTTATATTTAATTTTAACAAAACTCTGTATACAGATCGTATATTATTATTGCAAAGACTATTTTATTATTATGTACGGTGTAAAAGACTTCAAATCTCGATATTGTATGGAATAGCTTATTTTAGAAGCCAGTGATAAAGAGATTGTTATCTATTATTATTATTTTTCTTTTATACTCGTGTATTGTAAGTGATTGTAGAAAAACATCTGTCTGATCTCAAAGAAAAGGGGATATGATGGGGGGTAGGGGGTGGGTGGGTATATTTAAATGAGCAATAATACATAAAAGTTTTTTTTTGAGCGTTATTATGCGTATCTGTGTATATTCTATGTCTTGAATGTAGGAGGTGGATCGTGTAGATGGATTAGTTAAATAAATATATATATAAATAAAATATCCATCTAATTTAAAATCTGCTTGTATAAATTTCGAAAATAGTAGAAAAAGTACACGGCTTGAAGGCTAAAAAAATATGGTATAACGAATAGGCATAAATTTGGTGTTTTGATAATTGTAGATATTTTAAACTAGTTGAGGTAATAACTTTTAAATGCGGTAATGTTGTGGCGATGATATGTAAAGGTATAACTTGTTAAAAAAAAGTAGTGCTAAGAGTAAAAAGCTACTAGAAAAATTAGACCAGTATTTTCTTTTTATTGATATTTTCCTCCTCTTATATATGAAGGTAAGATAGACCAACGAATAAACGGTCTGTGGCGTTATAGTTAAATGTGACTAGATATTAGAATAAAAAGATGATTTTTTTTTTAAATAGCAGGATATTGTTTTGGCGATAGGAATAGTGCTATTAATAAGTGTGAATGTATATCAAGGTAAAGTATTTTGGGATCGCTGAAACTTTTAATAAATTCTTATACTTCAATAAAGAACTTGAATAAGTTTAATTTATACTAAATAATAAGCAGCGCCATCGATATTTTTTGGATAATGTAATCTAGTAATGAGGGGGAGGGATCACAGTTATAAAGAGTAGGAACTGTTGGGAGGATTTTGATACTTGCAACTGTAAAATATTATATATATTAGAAGCAAAAAGTTGAATATAGAGATATTTCAATTTATGTAAAGATGTAAAAAATCAAGTGCTTTTTGATTAATGATTTATTTTTGAAGGGAAAAAAAACGAAATTTAAACAGGTAAAAATTGTTAAAGACAGAATATATATTGATTATTTTTTTTATTCAAAGAATGTTTTATAAGTGGAAGTGGGTAATTAAAAGTATGAACTATTCAAACTGGTAAATGTCTTCTTTCAGGACTTTGACGTAGTTTGGGTTGTAGTCCTTTGGGACGTGGAGGAACGGGTCAGGATTCGAAGCTTTCCTTAATCCGATTTCCTTGCCGCTGATGGAGTGGATGACTTGGCAGGCGACGAGCGATCCAGCGAAACTCATTACGCCGATAAGCGGGTATACTTCCGCCTGCAACCACGAATTCTTTGCTGCTCTAGCGATCTGTTGGCGCATTATTTATACAAGTTATTGTTTTATAGTTTTTTTTTTTTTTTTTACTTGGTTATGTTGGTTTGGTAAGTAGATTGTTGGGTTCAAGTCTGTTCTGTTCTGTTAATTTTTTTTTTGTTTTGTTTTGTGTTGATATTGTTGTTGGCAAAAAGTTACAAGCTTAAAAGTACTGATATTTAAAAATACAAAATTTCGTTCTTGGTTCAATTAATAATAAAATTATTTATAGTATTCTGCATGTTGCTTTATATACGAGTTTATTTATATGCAGTATTCTTTTGATCAGAGACATATTATTGAAATGAAAAATCTAGATTGTTTAATGCCCAAAAAATTTGTTCAGTAAATAAATAGTAATGTTTGTCCGAAGATACAAGTATTTATTTACCATACGATAAGTTATTGTTTACTTGATTAACTAATAAGTTAGGTAAAAAGAAAAAATAAGAAATTAATGCAAAACGTCCTCATCAGCCATCCTTCCCGCACTAATAAAAAAGAATAGGGATATAGTGTGTTTATATTAGAAAAAACCTTTAAAAAAAAAAGCCTATTATCAAACTCGACCAATAATAAATATATAAAAGTATATATAAGTGGTGATCAAAATTGGTAAGTATCGCCGGCTTTGACCTTGACGTAGTGGGGATTGAAGTCGCGGGGAACTTTGAGGAACGGGTCGGGGTTTTTGACTTTATTGAGAGCAATTTCATTTCCAGAGAGTTTGTGGTAGACCTGGTAAGCGGTGATAGCGCCGGCGAAGCCCATTATTCCAAGCAATGGGTAGACTTCTTTCCTCAACCAAGATGTCTTGGCGACTCTAGCAACTGGCTGCCTCATTTTTGGGTTTTGGGGGTTTTTTTTAAAAGTATAAGTATTAGTACAAGTGCAACGCTAAAAAGAAGGAATTTGTAATTTTTTTTTAATTTTTTTTTTTAAGGCGGTTAGGTGGGAGTGATGATGTATATTTATATGAAATTATTTGAGGAGTATAGGGATATACTTTTGTGAACTTTATTGATTTTTCACACCTTGAAAATTAAACATTAGGTGTATTTTGTTAGAGACAGAGAGTGTGTGTGGGGGGATGGATATGTGTGTGCGCGATTAATGTATTGGTTGTGTAGGATGTTTTTGGTCATCCTCCACTTTCTCCTACCATAAAATTTTATATTAAAAAAAGGGCCCTAATTGTTATTGAGAGCAGACATAATTGTGTGACTGATTGTATATCTATGAGATTATTTGTGAGTAAATGGAAGGAAGATTATGAGGCAAACATTGGTTGTTGGTTGAATGAGCGGACGAAAAGGAGCACAAAAGAATAATCAAGGGGTTTGGAGTAGATAGAATTATCAGATTAGATTAACTGTGCCAGAAAAACACTCAGATTAGATGAAATATGCCAGAAAAATACACAGATTAGACAAATGGTGGATTAATATAATGGATTTGAGCGAAGAATAATCAGCAGAGTAAATAAAGTTGAAATTAATAAAGGTATTTTTTTAAGTGGAACTAAAAAAAGGGGGGGGGGGAGAGGGAAGAGAAATAGACGCAATTAAAGTCATGCGGAATATATAAAAAAAAAAGAGCGGCAAATCCAGGCACTGATCGACATGAAACATAAAGGGAAGGGGAAGGGGAGAAGTATGAGTGGGATAGGCAAAAGTCAAGAAAGAAGTAAGAAAGAAAGAAAGAAATAAGAGATAGGTTTTTCGGTTTATAGCTTGAGGGGATCAAACTTGGATATTCTTAGGCAGGTGACTCTTTGCTTGTGGAAGAGGGTTCTTTGGTATCCCTTTCGCCTCTTCTTCTTGAAAATAGTCATTTGCGAGCTTTCTGGGTGCTCGACAACGGTTGCTTCGATATCCGCGAGTTGCGCGCTGATCAACGGGCTGCCTTTCAGAGTGTGCTCGAGACTGCCCAGCTCCGTTATCGAGGTGAGCTTGATGACGTCGCCCAAACACAAATCGTTCATTCTGTCCATAACAACCATATCGCCTTTCGTCACCGTGAAGAGTCGGCCCTTGATGTTGACTGTCGCATACAGGTCCCTTGCTCCTAGTAACCGTCCTAGCAATTGCTTGCTTGTCTCGCTCCACTGACTAATCTCGCTTTGACCGTGTGCCGTGCCTTGATTCGAAGCGATGCTGGCTGAAGATAGCCCAGGAGCTGTGTTTTGAAAAATTTTTGAAGAGTGGAAGCTCTTGCTGGCAACAGTAGCTGGTGTAAATATCGATTTCGAACTTTTCGTCGCTGAGGCTAATGCGCCCCTCGATACACCTGTAATTTAATGAAAACATAAATTTTATCGAAGCTTTGACTAGTTATGCGATGCGAACCATCCGCCCTCTAACAAATTCACCCTTAATGTATATGATCTCTTTTGAAAATCGTCCCAAAATATTAAAATTAAAATGTATTGTGCCTGTGGAATACTAACCTTTAAGCAGAGAGCCGGAATAAATACTGGCAGCTGCTCGATACATCGTTTTCTTGTCTTTTTTTTAAAAAAAAAAGTATTTCTCGTAATTCTATTTAAAAAATATTAATTAGTCCAAACACCTTAAATTCATTTATATTAGACTCTATGCACTAAAAAAAAAATATTAAAATCACGAAAAGTTCGTCCCATAATCTATAAAAAAAAAAAAAATTAATCGATTTAATAAAAAAAAAAAGAACTGGGTTTTGATCAACCTTGATAAATAAGCAAGCCAATAACTGGGCTGTATTTCGAATAAGCGCGCAACAATTTTGACCATACGATTTAGCGCTTACTTTAATCAGACGCAATTCGTGAATACACAAATCTTCTAATCACACATAATCCGACCAACAATATTGATTTATTATTCGCCTTGTCTCATATCCAATTAGTCTCAAAACTCTAAACTTTAAACTAAAATCTACAGACTTTAATCTTGATATAGAAAACTAAAATCTATAGACTTTAATCTTGATATAGAAAACGAAATCCTTCAAACTAATGTTTATGAGATGAGCTTTAAATGTTTAGGCAAAATCTAAGTATATTATAAAATAAACCTTGTAATACAGCGTAAATATCTGTATCCTATTACTACATCCCATGAATATGCAAAAAACTTCATAAATAAGAATGTAAATTTCCATAAGTGTGTGTAGGTGTGGGGTTGGGGAGGCCAAGTGGCTTCATTGCATAATCTGATAAACACAAAATTAAAAGCCAAGAAAGCATCTGGGGAGCATACATTCTAACAGCCAATAACGTCGCTGCCCAACAAGCGCATCCAATCACGTGTAGCATATAAATCGTCTTTCCAGTTACAGCACTTCAATAATTCGAGTCTTGGCACTGATTGGATGCATTAGCTTTACGTTCGCCCTTTTATTGCTATTTTTTTTTCCTGCTCAGTTATCCATATTCTCTGTATTTTCATTCCCACCACTCCCCCTAAATTTAGCCCTATTGTTTTATATACTTGGCTATGACTCTTCTCGCTCAATAATCGTAAATAAATCCATTTATCCTTAACTATTCTACTCATTCTCTCTTATTCACTTTTTACTTCTCCCACAACTATCACTACCCATCCACACCGCTGCTTTAAATAGACCCAATTCCCACTACTCTATACCACCTCATATCTCTACTCTTTTAAACCACCTCTAAACTTCACTACTCTTTATACCCCCCACCAAATCCCCATAACTTCTATATAAAACATGGAACCTCAAGGTTACGGCTACGGCGCTCCTAACAGACAACAGGGCCCTCCTCCTATGGGCAACCCCCATTCACCAAACCAAAACCGTCCTCCACAGGGTCCTCCCAACTCACAGCAAGCCGCCTTCCAATGGGTCATGGCCACTGACGGCTCCATCCCCCCTAACGCCGTCCAAGGCGGCGTCGAAAAGGACGGAACTCCCCTCTTCATCGCCCGCTCTTTCTACAAAGGCGGCCTCCATCCCGGTAAGGCCGGCCCCCACCTCGAAGGCGGCGGCTTCCTCATTGGCTACGGCGGCAAAGAAGTCAAAATAAACGAGTACTTTGTCCTCTGCGGCGACGCTAGCAGGTTGCGCTGGGTCGAACAACACGGAATCCTCGATATCTCCAACTTCCGCCCCATCGAAGCCGGCCACGAAGAAACTGGTGAACCCCTCTTCGTCGCTAAAACCCTCTACGAAGGCAGCCAGCAGATCGGAAAGTGCGGCCAGCACTTGAAGCAGGGCATGTCCTTCTCCTACGGCAAAAAAGAACGCAACTCTAGCAACTACATGGTCCTCGCCTACGTCTAATTCCATCCCATCCCATCCTTTTTTTTTTTTTTTAAAAAAAATACATATGTACAATCCCTATTACATTTTCTTTAAAACCTTCTTGGTACTTTTATTCAATAAAAAAACTTTCTTTTCAAAATCTTCTTTTACTTCCCCCACCACCACCCATTTACTCTATTCTCTTCTCTTAAACCCCTCTTATCCTATCACCCTCACCCTCACCCCCCCCTCCTTCCCAAACTGCTTTGAACTTGAAGTATAATGAACTTTTTCCTCAATCCATCTTACTCAACTCCAAACCACTCGAAAAATCACGTCCTCTCTATTTACAGACAAATCCTTAAACAAGCTAAATGTTTCTTCGACCAAAACTGCAGGTTCTTAAACCCACTATTTGCTTTATTTAATAATTTCCGCATTAATCCTTTTATTCATAACCCATATACCTCACTCTCTCCCCCCCAATCTTCTAGACTTTTTTTTTTTTTTTTTTAAAAGTATACTTTCAATTTCTCTATTCATAAAGCGAATACATTCAGGTTCAAGCAAAGTATAGGTTCAGGAAATGGAAACATGAAAAAATCACCTTGAAAAGAAACAAAAAAATCGATATCGCCCAAAAAGTACCCATCCCCAACTTTATTTTCTACTTTTAAAAGCAGCCACAAACTCCTATTTACAACTTCATCAACTCACACTTTCCTCTTTTTGTTTTTGATTTTTTTTTTTAAAAAAAAAAATGAAAATTAATATAAACCATATAGTACCTAAAGCAATTGCAGAACGCAAATCGCGGCCACCCACTAATGATCCAAAAGGTCCTTGATCATGGGTATGGCCGTGTAGGCAAACTCAAGTTCGAAATATTAGCAGACCAAACCGATTACTCTGACTCCATATACGACCTGGATATAAAGCTCCTCCGCCAAACTGCTCCTTCGACCTCCTCCTCCAGAACAACCCAAATCGATGCGCCCCACTACCTCGCCGCCCTCAAACTCAAGTTCCCCGTCATTTACGAGCTCCTGTGCGCCCAGTTCGGCAAGTCCCACATCGTAACTAAACTGCCCTCCCACAGGCTAGTCCTCGCCAATAACGCGCGCAACCTCCAGGCCCTCCACATCCGCAAACTTATCGCTAAACTCTACGCCCCGCTGCCGCTACGCACCATCATCGACATCCAGACACGCGCCGCTGCTGGTCCACCCTCACCCTCAACCTCATCATCCACCACAAATAAAACTAAAACTATAACTGCACGCCCGCGCGCTACCTTAGCTAGCACCTACAAGCACCTCGACTACGCACAGGACTTGGCTGAAAACTTGGCCGATCTCGCAAACAACAACACCGGCTCCATCAACGAGCGCCTAAACTTCCAGTACATCAGCCGCCCACCAACACCAACACCAACATCGGCTAGTACTAATCAGCTCACCAAAATTCCGCATCTCCGGCTGTATAAGAAATCGTACATGAACTTGCTCGACAAGTGCCCCTACATATACTTCATACCTATTGAACTTAGCACCAGCAGCAGCAGCAGCTCCGATTTCAGTAATGCCGCGCGATCAACCGCTCATCAAGCCGCCATGCCGGAAACAACCAAACATACCGGCATTGGTCCCGCAAGTGATCCCGCCCACATGGCTGCCGAACCTAGAGAGCACGTATTCACCACCACTTCCACTTCCTCCGTCGATAACCCGCCACCGCAACTAACGATCAAACGCGCACTCGATCTCGCGGCCAGTTCGCCAACAACAGCCACCTTCGTCATCAGGAAATCGCTCTGGTCAACGTCGCCCATCCCGACTTTAACTATGAAAATCGACGCGTCGTCTAAATTCTTGTAGTTATTTCTCGCCCCACACTCCGCCACACTTCCTCCAAATTTATATTTTTTTCCCCCCCTTATAATGACACCAAGTTTCTCATACCTTGAACGTTTCAGCGTATACTTAGACATACCTTGTAAAAAAAAAAAAATAAAACTAAATATCATCTAGTGCTTTCTTTTTCTTATCACATTGTTGCTCTTTATCCAAAAGAAAAAAACTTCCAATTTCAATTTTGCTAATTGTACTTCCTCTCCAACCAGCAACTTTTTGCATTTTCAAAGTTCCTTTTTCATATAAAGTCTGCATTATTGCCTCTTTATAATAATGATATCCAAAAAAATAAAAATAAAAGCTAATTAATATATTCAAAACTTATAACTGTATTCAAATTTGACGAAAATCGTACAAATCACTACATAATTTTTTTATTATTTATATTAAAAAAAAATTATCCGTCCACATCTCTTTCCAAAACTTCCAAGAAAGATAGATAGAAAAACTTCATTTTCATTTCTTGTCTTGTTTCATTTTTTTTTTTAATTTTCCCACTCATCCTGAATACCCCGCATTGATTTTCTCCTAAACAAAAATAAAAATAAAAACAAAAACAGTTAGAAAAAGTTGTTTAAATCCCTTTATATACACAATTTATTTTCAAATAATTTACCAAGCATCTGGGCCCGCTCTCTTCCCACTCGCGCTTAGTTATCCACGCATTCTCGTTGTTCTTCATGACATCGGCAAGTACTGCCCCACCCAAGAACACCATATGCTTGCGGTTTGGCGGATCGTCGATCTGCAGCTTGAATTTCTAATATTCCAAAAAAAAAAAATAAAAAAAAAAACGGCAAGTCATTAAAAAAAAAGGTGCTCGTTTTTTAATTAGGAAAAAAAAAAAAAAGTAAAAGTATTTTTTTGTAAAAAATGATAGAATACGTCAAGTCTGGATGAGTCGCCGCATAACACGCGGTCGAGGTAGAGCTGCTTGACTTCCTTGGCCAACCTGCTCGGAAATCCTGGGTACATTGACGACCCACCGCTCAGTATAACGTGCTTGTACAAGTCGCTGCGCATGTCGATTGGTGCCTCCTGAACAGTATTGAGCAGCAGTTCGGCAACACCTGGCGTCTCGACATCGATAAGTTCAGGCTGGAACATACACTCGGGTGCCTGGAACCGTTCTGACGATACTTTGATTACACGGCCGTCAGGAAGCTATTTTGTCATTATTATTTTTTTGATTTAGTCAATCAATAACGATTAAAATTAAATATAATTAAGGTTTATAGAAAAAGATTAGTGGGAAAAAAAAAGAAAGGGAGCGTGGTAGCATAAACTTACGGTGTACGACTCAACTAATGTTGTAGTCTCAACAGCGAGTTTCTTATCAAGCGACAAATCGTAGCTAGTGTAGCACAGCTTCTCTTTGATTTGGCGGACAGTTTCAAAATCTGCGGTTCTGTTGAACTCGTAGCCGCGCAGCTGCAAAAGCTTGATCAAGTACCTCGTGATATGTCTACCAGCAACATCCAAACGCTTAGTTAGGTGAGGAAGTGAGTATCCTTGGTAAACAGGGATGATATGAGTAACTCCATCGCCAGAATCAATAACAACACCAGTCAACAGTCCTTAGCACATAATGATAAAAAATATATACTAAAAGTTAAAAAAAGGCTAAAGATAAAATTTTAATAGCGAGAAGGTTAGTGCGAAGATGATTTTTACCTTGTGCATACAAAGTCAAGACTGCCTGGATGGCGACGTAGACGCCTTGGAAACCATACTGCTCAAACATAGTTTCGACCATCTTTTCGCGATTTTGCTTAGGATTCAATGGCGCTTCGGTAAGCAGAATCTTGCTTTCCCTGGGATCTATCTTCAATTTCTCGTAAAAAGTGTAGTCCCACACATGTTTCATATCCTCCCAGTTTTTAATAACTCCGTTTTCAAGCGGGTATGACATCGAAAGCACCGAACGCAGCGCCGCAGCTTCAACACCTACATTGATGTCTTTGACTTCGTATTGCAATTCTGTTGCGCTGGTGGCTTCTTCTGCGCGAATCATAGGGCGCCCAACAACCGATGGAAAAACATATTCTGGGAAATTAGAACCAGCATAGCCAACCTTGGCAAACTATTATATATATAGTATATTAAAAAGAGTTTATTATACATTCGTTAGAGTTTTTTTCATCCGCTAGTTTAATGAACTAAAGCATAAAAAAGTATCTAGAATTGCTATTTATTGTCAAGTTAAACGCAATGAATCAATAGATAAATTTTATTTAGCTGAAAGTTCCTTGTTTTATTATGTTTCAATAACAATGTCAAAAATTTGAGTAAAATCTAATATGCGTTTCCAGTCTCTAATATAAATTCAACTTACACCGGTTCCGTTATCTACTACTATTACATTCTGCGAAACCATTATCTCCTCGACGATATCTTTATCTTGATGTGTTTTCTGATATATTTGGGGCTTGTGAAGCAGCGGTAGTGTATTTATGAGTGTTTCTCTTTTTATTTTTGTGTAGTTTTCTGTAAGTTACTTTTTATATCTTTATGTTTTGTTGAAAAGAAAGCTATTTATTTATATAGACTTTTTATTTCTTCCCTATAAATTCTCCCTCCTACTTATAACTTAATATTATTGGCTTGTTAATCGCTGCCCAATAAGCGTCTTCAATGCTTTTATTTCTCTGTGATTGGCTGAATCATTTCTCATCAGCTATTACTATAAAATTTTTCTTTAATTTTCTCCCAAGTAAAAATTATTTAGTAAATCGAATTTAAGGATTTAAGAAATTTAGACACTTTTATTGAACTGCCAAAATCGCTGCTCTTAATCGCAATCAAGATTTTTTCTACGATCAAGTCCATTTTTATCGATTTTACTCTCACAGCATGGAAGAACCACCAACAAAGAATATCAGTAGCGAACCTGCTATAGACGAAGAAACGGCTGCGAGGAACAAAGCTCAGGCCGATCTTAACAACAAAATCCAAACCGAAGCCGATAATAACGAGATTCAAGTTTTTAGAGTATATGTAGGAGGCTTAAGCGAAAATATTACTGAGAACGAAGTTGTTGAGCGATTTAAAACGTTTGGTGAAATCCAAGATTCATACATGCCAAAAAGCGCCGTCTCAGGTAATATTTTACAAAATTTATTATATAAAAACTTAGATTTTTTACTGTAAAATTAAATAGTTTATTTCTCAGACTCCATATTTTGAAGCTTTTAATAAAATTTTGTACTGTTGTAGACGGAAACCGGGGCGTATGCTTCATCACCTTAAAAACCACAAAAAATCAGTATAAAAAATGTAAAATGAATCTTCTTTTCAAATGTTTTTAATATTTATATCAAATACCCCCTCCTAAATTCTCCTAACCCTAAAATTAAATATTTATAAACGCTAAATACATCTTCGCTAATAGGTGAAAGCTTATACAATGGCTCGAAATGGAAAGGCTCTTCTTTAAAAATCCAACTGGCTAAAACCAGCTCGCTTGAACTTGTTAAGAAATCAATCGAAGATTCTTCAAGTGTTGACTTGCAGCAAGAAAGGGTTAAAAAGAGACTTTTACGTGCAAAAGCTGTTCACTCTGAAAATATGTCTCTAGTAACAGACAAAAATATAGATTCTCGAGTTGGTTGGAAACGCGGGCGATATGGAAGAGCAATAGCTGTAGTCAAAATCCGCAAAAATCGCGACAGCATTGTTACCGTTGACCCATACAAATACAAAGATAATTTAGAAAAGCTTTTTGGTAGCATACGTCCAAAAAAACTATCCAAGCTTGATTACCACTATGACGACGAATACAGCGACGTTGATTTGCTTTCTGACAGCGATGACTCTCAGGACGAAGTTGTAAGCAATGATTTCTTTGTCGATAAAAGCAAAGTAACTCGCTCAACTGGGTATATCGAAGATCGTGTTGACTCTAATAGTTTCAAATCATATGATTTGGGTAACCCTATTGATAGCAACTCAAATATTGAAAGTTCTTCGCTTGAAAATACTGAAGATTCGAACGAAAATACTGGTTTTGGAAACATTAAAGATATTGCCACTAACGACAATTCAAATATAATAGACGAGCGTGATAAAAACATGCAACTTATAAACTCGCTTTTGGAAATTGGTGGTGACGATTCAAGCGTTGATATTAGCCATGAATTTAATGAAAATCAATATAATAATACTTACCAAAACCGATATGAAAACACATACCACAATGATAACTCCGATTCAGATACTGACATTGAGGATCTCTACAACAATAAACATAAAACAAGCACTATAAAGTTTACAAATGGTAATTTTAATAAAAATTTGTCTTTTTGCAATCTTTTTATTCCTACTCATCATTCTCCCACCTCGCTCATACAACCTCTTTTTTATGCCTATTTCTCAATCTGTTATTTCATATTTGTAGATTTCGACAGAGCACAAAATAATTATAATAATTCATCCAATCTTATAAATAACTCTGAAGCTGCAGTGACTTCAAACCTAAAATCCATTTTTTCTTCAGGTAAACTATTTACACTTAATCATTTATACTCATTCTTTACACAAAGCGCTACTCAAGATTACTTTTTTCTTTTTTTTTTTTACTTATAACTTTTTATTTTAGTACTATTTGTAACACACTTTTTTTTTCATTTTTTTATAAAAATATGATTATATAGGCACGGGATCAGGTTTTAAATTGTTTGATGGGCCAGGAAACACAGATATATCACAGCAAGATCTAAACAATTCCGCGGCAAGTGGTTACCAGCCAATCACAGCTTCAAATCCAAACTATGGAGGCGGCAGCTATTTCGGTAGCATATTTGGAGCTCCAGAAAACCAGCAGCAGCAAGTTGAAACAAAGCCCATGTTCTTTGAGCATTTAGGCTCGAAAGACTTGTTTCATAAGTGCCGATTATATCCTGTTTTGGCAACAGATGCGAATGAGCTCTTGGGAAGCAACCAAAGCATGAGTGCACAAAACGGCGGAATTTTCGACTTGAAGCAGGTCTATGATGATTTCTTTATCGGCACTAAACAGCAGCTTGAAGAATCGATCAGTCACTGGGAAAATCAAAGACTATTTTTAACTCGTGATTACAAGCGCAGGCATAAAAACGCCAAGATTTCGATAAGAAAAGGCTTTAATAGAAAATCGTAGACTTTATTTTTTATTTTCACTGTTACCTTTTATATGCACAATTAATGGATCTGATTCTTTGTTTTTTATACATATATCATTTAATAGTATAAATATTACTTTAATGAGATAATTTTCGATACAGGCAAAAAAAAAATAATAAAAGATTGTACTTGATAAACGTTGCGCACTTTCACTATTTATTGACTTTCTTAAATGGAATAGGGAAAAAAAATCTAATTTTATCTCTTTGTAAAAATTTAAAAGGCAGTTGAACTGTAAGTTATTCTACTGGGGCGTATCCAGGACAGTCTACTTGTACTACTTCATTTTGAGGGTAAATGTACACGGATAATTTTCTTCCATAAACACATCCAGAATCTAGCCCAACTGTGTTTTCATGTAGTTGCAAGCCTCGTTTGGCATCGTGACCATAAAACACTATCGGGTAACTGGCTAACCCATCAGAATTCATGATTAAATTACTGCTGCTAGTTGCACTTATTTTGTTTTCATTGTCGTTTTTAGAAATATCACTCTTTAGATGAGATTCACCACTAAGCGATGAGGTAGGGTTGGAACTGATTGTGTTGTAGATTTCGAACCAAGCTGAACCACTCTTTCTTTTTTCGTCAGGCTCTCCATTCTCAAGTATATTCCTCATACGCATAACTACAGCTGAGTCCTGGTCAGACAACTTTTTTCGGGGATCTAGCCCCGCATGCACGGCTATTAATGAAGTATTGTTGCCCTTGAAATGGATCATTGCAGGTAAATTGGATAAATACTCAAATTCTTCTTTTGTCATTTTTCTAAATTACATATCATAAAACAATTATCATAAAAACAAAAGTCTAGATAGCTTATGATAATTTCTATAAAAAAAATACTATAAGGTGTTTAGAATGCCACTATATACCAGGTATGATGGCATTTTAAACTGAAAGAAACATAATTTAAAACAGTACCTTGCGATCTGAACATGCTCTTTTTTTATTTTAAAATCATGATAGGGCAAAGAATGTTTGATATCGCTTAAAACTTCGCCAAGCTTATCTTGATCGTCCAAACAAACTCGAGTTCTTTCATTTTGATGTAAAAATACGAACCATCGAATAACCAAATCATCGTGATTTCCGCGAACGCCGATAGCGCCCAAATCTTTTGCAGCTCTTATAACGCCATGAGGAGAAGGGCCCTTTCCGACTAAATCGCCCAATAGAACCAAAGTATCTTGACCTTTTCTATATCCTACTTTTTTCATTAACTCTAAAAATTCATCTAAACAACCATGGATATCTCCAACAAATAGTAATCTTCCTTTTTGATATTTGATACTTGAAGGATTTGAAACACCAATATTAGCACCGGAAATTTCGAAAGATTCAACCTCTAGCTCGTTTTCAGAATTACCTGATACATTAATATTGTATGAATCTAATATTATTATAATATTCAAATAGTATAATATTGATAAAAGCTATCTGCGATAATTTAAAAAATAAAAAATAAAAAAATATAATTTTACCTATAGCATCAGTATGATAAGAATTTGGAAGGCTGAATTGAACACTTTTAATCAAAGAGGGTTTATCAGATAAATCGCTCATCGATCCATACATAAATGAACTACTAGCTGAGTCGTTTGACAGTAATTGCCTGTTACTTGGGCTTGAACCTTGTTTTGAGTAAATGTATATACATCCAGCAACTATTAGTGTTACGAATAGATACGTGTTTATATTCGTCCCTGCCATTGATATAATATTTGGACTTGTAAATAAATAATACTTTATATAGCACTAAATAATTTTAAACTTGATAAAAGTAGGTTTCTGGAAGTTTGTTCATTTTGGAAAATCTATAAGAAAAAATAAAAAAAAATCCAATTATTCATCAATAATTTAGGTTTTTTTTTTGTATAATTACAATTTGAATTGCTATTTTTGGCTATAGGAGTCGATATAAACGATGTTGATTAGCCAATTACGATTTCTAAGTTGGTATTGCCAAAAACTATTTGATTTAATTTTTTATAGCATTTCAGACCAATTAGTAGGTGTGAATAAAACCTTAAGCGAATCAAAAAAATGAACCTATTTTTAGCATTTCTCAAGTCCCTTTCATGAGTGTTAGGCTATTTTTTATCCTCTAAATTTAGACAATTATGTTTAATTAAAATACTTTAATTCCAAGGCTTTAAGAATAATTGGTTTATTGTATTTTTGCAACAAATAACAACTTTTCTTTTAAATTAATAACGAATCAATAAATTCTTTTTTTTAAAAATGTTGGATGGAAATGAGCTAAAAGCGATAAATATAAAATCAAATTCCAAAATAGGGTAAAGTATTTCTAGTAATTTCAGCTGAAATAAATTTCTATAGTTTTCATTTCCATTGTTTCTTTCTATGAGGTGAAATTATTGTACTTTTAAATAAATTCAAAAACGATTACTAAATATCCCACAAACACACTAGACTTACTATTTTATTTTCGGCTAACCTGACCATGTATGGCGATTAATCTTTGAAAATTCAAAAATATCCAGTTAATTTACACGTCTTTATTATTTTTTCAAATTTATAATAAATATTTACAGACCAAAATACTATATCAAATACAATTTTTCATTAAAAAAATAATAAATATTCGATCGTTTTAAATTCTTGAGAGTAATTTCCATGATGGAGTTAACTGAGTTAATTAGTAAAAAAATACCAAACAACTCAGAGTCAAAATTTTAATTTAAAATTATTAAGTCTTTAGGTATGAATTTCTAATATATAACTTTATTCATATCTAAATAAAATGCGTACTTGGATTAAAAGAACTTTTTTGTTTCTTTTAATATAATTTGCTCAATTAAAAAAGCTATTTAATTATTCTATACACTCATTTGCTAAAAAAAAAGAAAGAGAGAGAAAACCTAAGCTTTTTTCTGTAGAGAAATCGATCTATTCAATTTTTATAAACTTTCATCACTTACACTATAAAGCGGCTCCATCATTTAAAATTTTCCATATCATTTAATAAACTACAAAGATATAGATTTCTCAGAAAGGATAAAAAGTTGCACTATATATTAAATAAACAAGTATTTGACAAAAAAAAATGATTGAATAAAATTCTATTTGAAAATAATTCCAAATTAAATCTTTTTTATGAAATAAAATAAGAAATGCCATCAACTAACTTTTCATATTCCTAGCCCTAAATATGTGAAAATTTTAGTAATGAATATATATTTTATCACCTTTCAAAATAGCTTTCTCCTCCATCCAAAATAATCTAATACCTGATCATATATTTTCATCGATACTAACTTGATTCATGTGTTAGGAAATCCTAAATTATTTACCAGTTATTAAATTTGTATTATAATTTTCACTTTTGCATTTATCTTGAAATTGAAAAATGCGCATAATCAATTATTTTTGATTGAAGGAATTTCCATTAAAGATTATTAACCCTATTCAAAATACAAAGTGATATAATAAACTTTCAGTCTAATGTATAAATTTTCAAAATATTTACAATATTAAGACTTTTTATCAATACACTTGAATCATCTATGATGCATAAATTTTATATTTTATTTGGACAAGTAGCTATGGGATCAATTACAATAGGTATAATAATGTAAACATAGCTCTTATTATTTTATATAAGCACTAATTTATAGATAATTGGGGAGGGGGGGCGAATTAAGTCGTGATAAATCTTATGCTAACAACTTTTCGTTTCAAAATTACATTCTCTAGGTTTTCGAGAAATAAAATATTATGTTTAAATTTTAAAAAACAAATTCACCAAATAATTTTATTCTTCAGAAATTTTTTTGGATTTTTCGTTTTATTATTATCAACATATAAAAATATAAGTTGCTAATTAATATTTGATTTTATTACATTGTGCATTGATTCAAAGGGACCGGAAAATCACCTATACTTTGTAGCATAAGCGTTCTACGCATGCTGATCCCGTCCTTAAATATCTTTTTTCGAGCTCAAATCTGGTTTGAATATTGATTAGAAAGCTACTACAAGGATTTTTCCAACTAGCCCCAACCAGTTTTCGTTTAAATTTGAAAGTGAAAAATTTTCGTCAGAATTGATCGTGTTAGGAATAACCCTACAGTTCGTCTATGATTGGTGATTTCGCCACCGGCTGCAGCTCAAGGAAGATGTGTCCCACTGTCTCAGATACACATAAGTTGAAGTTGATGCAAAAAATCTTAAATTATTGGCCGACGGTTTTCATTTTCGACAGGATCGGTGGTCTAGAATGTGCCCTTACGCTCTTTTCGAATACCGAACTTCAGGCCGGTTTTACCTGTGTAATGTTGTAAACTAGTAAATTTACAAAAAATAGATATAATTGCGGTTATAAAAAGATATCAACCCAACGCAGCGGTCAAACCCGAAACCTTGAGATTAAAATTATCACGCTCTATGTATTGAGTTAGCTGAGGAAATGTAATATCGTAAAACATGTGAGTTTGAAAGGTTATTTAAGTCACGAGGATAACTTTTATTATTTTAATTTATCATATTTAGCTATATTTTATCACACATTTAACTATTATATCAGCTCATATGATCCTATTTATGTAATAGTAGTTTCAGAAACAGTTTCACATGAAGAAAAGGGTATATACAGGGATGATAGAAATTTGAATAAAATGCAAGTTTTTTTGGAAATAAAATAAATAACTAAAACAAAAGCTTCCTACTAAATTATAATATTATAAAATCTAATTTTGTAGCTTTAAACATATCTTAAAAAATACTTTTAAAAATCACTTTTAAACAACACCTGTTATAAAAAATTCTATTAAGATACTTAATTTAGTTTATATAAGTTTCTTATTGTGGAGTAGGCCGTATATGTACAAACTACTTTCAAACAGCAAAAATTTTTAATACATGATGGAAATTATTTATTAATCTTTGCAAACGTGATTTGAAAATGTGCGGGTAGAGTTAAATATATTTTACCTGTCTCATTAATCGCTCGGATACACCAGTTGGAAATTATTTAAGCTGTACTTGAACAACTGACTGTCTGTGTGCTATACAGACGTGATAATGATAATCATATTTAAACTATATTAAATATCTGATTTTTTTGTATAATTTTTTTTAAAAATGAAAGTATAATATGTATTCACTATTTTTTGAATCCGCTTTTATATTTTTTTTTAACTGAGCTGACGTAAAATAATTAAAATAATATTAAATAAGCTATAATCCTCATCACTCAATCAACAACCTTACACTAAAAAAAATAAGGTGAAAAAAGGAGTTTAGCTAATTTATCAATACTAAAAGTTCATTGGATATTCCTTTTATTATTTTGATATATACAACAATAATTATCCTCACCAAAAAATCACGTTTGTTGTGAAAACTTTATATTATTCACTTCACAGTTTTCCTCTTCTTGTTTTTTATTTTTAACTAACTAATATACATTCTTTATTAATACTATAATTTCAACTGTATTTTTAACTATACTATCATAATACATACAATCATTACGCGTATCAATCTTTGAAATTTTATACACTAATGGGAATTTCGTTCATTTTGATCTTTAATTAAACATTATCAATGAAACATACCCGCACTAATTACTTTCTAATAAAATAAAGTGACTTTTAGTATATAAATTTTATAAAATATGATATATACAAAGAATTTTTCCATAATCACCTTGATCTAAGATGCATGAACCGGGGAAGCAAAAAATTATAATTTAGTTATTATTATAGTCCTCTTTCACATATAAATAATAAAATACTAAATTAATTTTATTATTTAATATTAATTATTGAATTTTTAACGAAAATAATATACAACTTGGTCTGATTCATGATAAAGTTGACTTTATATAATAAAGATAGTTTTTTTCTTCTTGCAACTTTTATTCAAGCTAGCATATTCTGTTTTTATTATTAATCATTTAATTTTATGTACAGCGGATATTTCATATTTGAAACCAAATCCAGCTGATTATTTGATACCAATACTGATTATAGTGAGATAAATGTCTTGAATCAAAAATTTTAGCTATAGTAGAACTTTTTATTTTTGAATAATTTTTTTTTATTCTAGTTATTTGATTAATAAAATTTTAACTGCAAAAATTAAATTTCTTTACTCATAATTTACTTTTATTTTTTAGAGACGGTTTATAATAGGATTTATTTTCCCATAACTTACAATAATATAACTAATTTAAGATTCTTTGTGTAGAGCTAAGCGTTGTTCTTATGATTTTATGCGAATTTTTTGTCATATTAAACCCCCGCCCCCCATAAAAATGATAATAAAAAGGATGATTCTGGAATTATCCCTGATTAGTGTATGTCTATTGATATCTAAGATTGATATAATTGAATTAGATAAGTGGTTCGTAATCATTGATCCCGAATTTGACTATAACAATTTTTCATTTATTTTTTGCATTACTGTAATAAAAATACTCCTTTTTAATTTCTACAAAAGATCAGTGGTAAAAGTTAATAAAATCAAAAACTATAATAACACAAAAAAAAACCTACATTTTGAATATTCTCTTAATCTAAAAAAAAAATATACATATTTTTTGAAAGGAAGTTTTTCTATTTTATCATCTTTTTTTATTAAGTGTTTAATCTGTGTTCTTAAACTGTCATAATTTTCATATTATTAATTGGATTTTTATTCATATTTCTATTCACACTTTCTATTTTTACTTTTTTTATGTGAATTAGGTTAATAATTATACTATAATATCTTTTACAGTAAATTGATATAAAAAACTCATAAAACTCCAAATATCTTATTTTATACAATATAGACGCTCATTAAAATAAATTATTGAATATGAATAGATGCCGCTACTATTGATTCATACTTTTAATAAAGAATATCCCTATAAATTCTCGAGGAAAAAACTAGAAGAAAAACATTTTATCTTTGTATTATAATTTTAACCTTCGAATATTTCACTATACTAAAAGAAATTATTTGTAATAAGTAATAAACCCGTCATAAAACGAATTCGACGTTACTAATTCCCAGGTCAAATAAAATAATCTTAATTATAAATTAACTATGTCAATTAGCTTTTTCTTTGAATCAGCACCTCTGCATATATTATTATACAATATTATATTTTCTAAAATAATTCTTGTGTATCTATAAGAATATAATACTTTTTTTGATTTATAGAATGTGATCATGATAGATGCTATATTTTCCAGATTATATTATATTCTTTTAGTATATCTTATGAAAAATAATTTGTTTTATCTTTAATTTATATTTATATCTGAATATTCTAATATTTTAATATCGTAGACCGAAATCAAAAGAAAATTAAGCTTACATATTATTTTATTTTAATTTTAATTTCAAATTTTCTAAAGAAAAAAAATGAATTCATTGATTGATTAATTATTTTATAAATATGAAATGATATTCGCTGAAAATTTTTAAGCTTAAATTATCTCCTTGTAAAAAAACAAAAAAAAATTACTACACTTCTTGGTATGAATAGTAATTGATAGATTTAATTGATACTCGAAATTAATCCGATTTTTTTCTTTGATAGTATGACTTTTTGAATTTTTGAATTTTTTACTATCTGAATTCACATATCCATTTGCTAGTTCGGTTATTGAATTATTCATTAGTGACTAATTTAAAATAATAAATCAAATATGAGTTTTTTATAAATAAGTTTTATATTTTTATTATTAAAGTTTTTCTTTTGTGCTTTATAAAAAAAAATCGATAACAAATTATCCTCAAATTACCAACAAAAAGTTGATTCATTTAAGTTTCTATTGTATTGTATGAAGTTTATCTATTAGTATTTAAGAAATGCATATAAAAGACAATAAATTTTGACAAAAAAAATATTATATTGAATCATACTATTAAAATAAAATTGTCTATCCTGGTAGATAGATCTGTAATTTAAATCAATATTCCAATTGAATTTAAATTTATAATTAGGTCTTATTATATAGAAAAGATAATTAAAAATAATATAAATACATTATTTTTTATATAAAATTTTTCGAAAATTATTATTAAAAATATGTAACATGTAATCTATTGATAATTTTATAACATAAAAAGTTTTCTATAAATTCCATACTATTTATATCTTTCAATAGTATTATAAAATGCATGTACAAAGAAAAATTTTATAATATACTTATAATAATTAAAAAAAATACTAAATTGAATATAAGTTTTAATAATTATTTTAATTTAATAATCAAGAAAATCTCCAACGGTCTATGTATTATTGATACATTAATAAATTATTTAAGATAATATGGACAGTATAATATGATATAATCTCCCTTGTATTTGTTGATTTCGCAAATATTCAGAATAATCGGATAAGTATACTATTCATATTTATACATGAATCATGCCTCAGTAATTTTGGTATCAGAATTTGAAATTGATTTTTTTTCTTATTCATAGCTTATTTTTTATTCTAAATAGTATTAAAGTATTAGTACCTGATTATAGTATAGATTAATTTTTGAAAAAAATTATTGTCATTTTATTTTACTTTTGATCATTGATTTTTTTAATTATGAACAAGTTTTCAAGTATTATTGATTTTATATATAATATTCAATTTAAATATCAAAAAAATGCGATAAAATCTATTTTTATTCATTATTAAATATCCGAATAAGACGAAAAAATAAAAAATAATTCATAATACTATAAAAATATGCAAAAAAAATTTAATTCATAGGTATTCTATAATGTTTAAATATTAATTTTAGATAAATATATCAATTTTATTTTAAAAAAGTGTTAATATTATAAATTCTGGAAACTAAATATAATAAAAAAATTAATACTGTTTTATAAAAATAGAATGAATAAATATTAGTATTAACTATTTAAATATATATCTTTTAAAAAGTTTGAAGGTAAAATTGAAATAAATTTACTCAAATATCAAAATTATTAAAAAAAATAATAAGAAATTTTTATTTATTTTAAATATTTTTATAAAATTCATATCTTTGATAAAAGTCTAATTGATTGATTTTAGATTTTTAAAAAAATATTAGCCAAAATATTTTTGATCTGATTAAATAATTAGAGGTCTATTTCCCTCAAAATTTGATAAAATGATATTACATAGAATAAGTTATATATAGTCCAAAAACTTTATCAATATTACTAAAATTTTGAAAGGTGCTTAGTAAAATTAGAATAATGATCAATAACATCAATTCTTCCCACAAATCCAATGGGAACATCTAGAATAATTACCAATATAAATCATTCGAAAAATTAGTCTTTTAGTTATTATATACTTATTTTTATTTTATTCTAATTGTATTAATATTGAGAAATTTATATAAATAAATTTTAATACAAAATATAAATTGTGTTCGTATTCACCTAATATACAATACGGTTTACTATTAATTCAAGACTATGACCATTTTATGTAAATAAAAAATATCAAAATCAAGTAGCAAATATATTAAATAATAAATTGTTTATACCTCGTAATATTTATTTGATTATAACTTTAGTTTGCTAAATAAATTATTATTTGAATAAAAAAATTAAATATTATTTATAAAATGATTTAATACATACTCATGAAAAATTAATTACTGAAAAAATAATATTTTTTAAATCAAAAAAATCAGTATTTGAAACTGTTATAGGAAAAAAGCCACAAAAAAAAATAAAAAGGGACCCGATTTTACATGGTTAGTAATTATATTATGTATAAGAAGTTTCCTAAATAAACCATAATTATAACTAAAAATAAGGTTTCGAAATACAAATGATAATTTTATAATTTAGTAAAATAAATATTTTGGAGCAATTCGATATCTAACTGATATTCAGATAAACTAATTTCTATGTATTATTAGTAAAATATTTTATTGAAGAATCGAAAAGTTGATTAAAAGTGATTATTTATATTATCTAAAAATATCCTTAGCAAAATAACAACTAGTTGTTTTATAAAGATTGAACAAAATAAAGTAATCTAATTTAAAAAGTAATAAACCCTTTAAAATTTGAGCTAGGTAATAAATCCACATTGATTATAATGAAAATAATTTAATTTTTCAATAAATAATAGCTCCAAAAAATACATTGGAAATTTATAGAGATACATTTATCTCTACCTAAATCATATTAAAAGGACATATTAAAAATACAAAAAATCGCAAAAAATAAAATTTTGAAATTTAATAAAAAAAATTTTATAAAATTATAGTGTGTGTATCATTATTAAAAATACAAGGGCAATAAAAAAGATTATACAGAAATCATAGATAGAAATATAATTTTATAAAAGTTTTATTTCAATTTTCCATTTTCTGAATTTCTGTTTTTTTTTGAAGGATAAATCACTGAAATTTATAAATATATAAAATTTATAATTATTGATAGTGATTAAATGATAAGCTTTTCTTGATACAAATATCAGAGTTTTCCTGAGATATTTGGTGTGTGAAATTAAAGTCAAAAAATTATTTAGAATATGAATAAATCTAATAGAAATATTTATTTTTTTTATAGACTATTAATAAAATAGATTTAAAAAATTTTAAGTCTAACAAAACAAGACATAAATCCAGATTTGAGATTTTAAAGTAATTTCATTATACTTTATTTTCTAAATGATGCAATATAATTGGTAATTTTTGTTTAAAAAGGTTATTTTATTCGAAATAATCAGAATTTAAATAATAGACTCAGAAAAATGCAATAATAGATTCATATTCGGGGTTTGATTTATTTAAAAAAACATTTCATTGAATTATTATAAATTTTTTGTTTCAATGTATGGGAAATTAAGAAATAAATCACTTAATAAAAATTTGTTAATATATATTTATATTTAGACCTATCGAAAGAGTATTAATTATATTAATTTTTTTTATAGATAAGGAAAAACTGATGAAAATTAGATATTTATTATACACTTGACGGCAAAAATAAAAACAAAAAAAAATTTCGATCTGGACGAAGACTCGAACTTGAGATAAAATATTTTCACATAAATTAGACCTATATTTTAGATAAAAATCTAAAATAAAATATCAAACTTTATGTTTTATAGAACTCATTATTTTTCACAATTATTGTTAATTCTAGCTTTAATAAATTCTCTAAATAGGTAGAGGGGGGAAAATTATTTAATATCATCTAGTAAATAATATTAATAAAATCGATTTTGGATCTACTTTTTTAATCTATATGATATCCATCTTTAATTTTTAAAATTTGGGTAAATTATTGCTCAAAATAATATTAAACCAAAAAAAATATAATATTAAAATATTTGAATAGCAATAATAAAAAAATAAATAAAAAGAATGTAATAATTTGTTATGAAGAATTTGTTAAATCTCAATTACATATATACAATTTTATTTAAATTATCCACATACAACCTGAATAACTAGGAACTAAATTCAATTTTTTAATAAATATTATAGTATTGTTTTTAAATACTAAAAAAAAAAATTATAAATATAGAAAAGTAAAAAAAATAATTAAAAGCATATTTCTAATTCAGATTAATATAGATTCAAAACTGGAATCAATAAATTCTTTAAAATATTCCTCTGATTAAAGTATTTTATCCTTTAAACTATAGAAAATATCATTTTAATAATAAAAACTTTATAATTAATAAAATTTATTACGAATGTGAATATATATTCGTAATTTTATATAAAAAAATATAAATAAAATTTTTTATTTGCAAGTATTTACACTATATAGAAATATAGAATTAAAATTAACTGAAAGGGCACTGAATTTTATTATTTCATGTGCTTGAAATTTCTATGTATAGAATCTAGAAACTATAATAATTTATATTTTTATATAAATCAATATTATTCCTGCATCTCTTTATATTATATAAGTTGGTCTACTTTGATAAAATTCCATAATTCTCCTAGTATTTTCAATTACGAAAATTTTGATAGTATGCTAATATTATTATTATTAACACACTTTTTAAAATGTAAAAATATGGTAATGTCTATTTTAATTTTTTTGGGTTTTAAGTTGCCAAAATATAATTAATTTTTGTTGATTTTATTATATAGCTTATATTTTGCTAATTTTATAACTTTTTTTCATAATATTTCAAAAATTATATATTAAACGCATAATATATCAATCATTCAGTTCGGTTTAACCAAAAAATTCTTAATCATTGTTAATGAATGTTATAGTTTCTAACGTATTTTTTTCGAAAAGATGAATATTATAATATGTTTTTATTAATAATAATAAATTGATTTATTTAAATTTTTTGATATATCAAGTAGTTATTCTTAAGAAAATTTACAGCGTGTATGGAGCTGCTAGTACATCGGAGAGAGGTCAGATAAATATAAATTTACTAAAAATTTTAACTTGATGAATATTTATTGATTTTATCACATACACAAATATTAAATAAGCATATCCTGAAATAAAATTATTATTTAATATTTATCTATTTTTTAAAATATTGTATCAAAATACATTAATTAATTGAAAAAAGTATATTATAAAAAATCATTATTTTTGCACAAGAAATAAATTTTTAGTATATCATTGAAAATTTTTTTGCTATAACTCTACTGATATTATTAATTCAATTAATTACAGTTAAGATAGAAAAAATATAATTTAGCTTTAAAAATCTACTTTTATTAAATAATTCAATAATATATTATTCTCAGAATTAGATATATATTATAAAATAGCTTTAAATAAATTTATCTAAAATACATTATTTATAAAAAGAAATTACGTTTTTATGATATATTATTTGTAAATAAGGTTGTGTATTTTGGGTTTAAATCAATTTTATCTCTTTATGTGATTGAAAATTAAAATTATGTTTCAACTTGGGTTTTGGTTTAGTGCCGCTTTAAATGTTAAAATATCGTTTATGTTAATATTTTTTGTTTTTTTTTCTGAACTATTTGATTGAAGCTATTTTTTAATAATTTTGTATTGCTTTTTTATTTATAAATGTTAAACTATTGACTAATATTGCACTCTTATTGAAAAAATCTACACCTTTACACCCTCTTATATCCCATTAATTATAATTTTAAATAGAAAATATTTTTAGTATAGTTTAAAAGTAAGGGTATCGATTAGCTGTATATTTTTAATTATTGATAATGTGTTGATTTAATTTAAACTTTTCATTTGAAATTTGAAATATTTAATATGATAACTAGAAAATAACTTGATTTTTATAATTTTTAGTTTTTTTTTGGTATAAATAAAATATTTTATCTAACATGATTCTAGTTTTTATAATTATTATTAATATTAAATCGAGTATGAGCACTATAAAATATCATTTAAATATCTTTTTTCGTGATAGAATATATTTTTAATTGTTAAATTTTTATCTAAAGAAATTGAGAAATAATTTTATAGATTTATTGCACTGAAAATTGGTAATCATAGTATTTTTATTTTAAAATTTATATTTATAAGCCTTATTAAATATTTGAAAAAAATGTGGAAACAATTACATTTCCTGTTTTAAACTATCTAAAAATTATTATTTTTTTAATGTATATGAAAAATTTTAACATTATAATTTAGTTTAAAAAAAGATTGAATTTATTTAGAAAAATAAGCCTTGAAAAATATATTTTCAAAAATACAATTATAGCTATGAATGTTTTATTATATTCTAACATAAATTGATTTTCTTAAACTTATTAATTTTCGATAACTAAGATAAATTTTCCTATATCTTGAATATATACATTCAATATACTTGGTATAATTCTGTAATCAACTATTGGGCATGATAAAAAATTTTCAATAAATTTTATCTCTAGAATAGAATTTGTATGTTTATTAAATCCTATTTGACAGTATTCAATATGTTAAAACTATATTATTTTGTATTTTAGATTTTGAGTAAAGTCTATAATTTAACTTGATTTTTGAAACTAGACTTTTTTTCTTATGGTTTTTCAACTTTTGATGATTATTTATAAAAATTAAGCAAGAATAATGTAATTCAGACATATTAAAAAGCAAAATTTCATAAGAATGGGTAGTTGGATATTTTCATAATTAAATTATAGTTTAAAAAAATAAAGCTGGAATGTGATTTTAAACCAAATCCCAGGAATAATGGGGTTTTATAATTAAAACTCATTGATATAAATATTTTCAAAATTTTAAGTATTTAATCTGTTTTTTTATTTTTTTCAAATTATCGAGAGCTAAGAGGAGTTTTTGATTTAATTATTTGAGTATAAAATCAATAAAAGTATTTATTGGAAAATACAATTTCACAATATAAAATAATTTTTTATATGAAAAATTTATTATAAAATATTCCACGACTTTTAATTTGTTATATAGTTTAGATATGAGATCTGTATCAATCATATTTTATCTTTATTTCTAAAATTATATGAAAAACGAAAATATATGGAAGTATTGTAGATTTAAAAATTATTTTTTATTTAATTGAAATTCTGTTGAAAATAAAGTATGTGATTATAATTACATACAGCAGATTAATTTAAAACTGGTTTCAATTTTGTTGCCTCATAAAAGATTATAAGATAATTTTTAATAATAAAAAATCATTAGAAAAGTTATTATAATTTAAGCTTAAATCAATTAAAATTAACATTCAAAGCAATTTAATTAGTGCTCGAATATTATTTTATTGGCAGGATATTATTATAATTTATTTATTTTTTATTGATATAATTACTGTATATTTTATGTCGATTCGATTCCAAATTTTTTTTATTTTTGTTTTAAAACTATGATTGAATTTTTTATCGGCTATAATATTACATATAGCGAATTTCTCATTCTAATCAGAACAAGAAATATAACTAAATGAATTAATTTTTTTCCAAAACTCTAAATAATCTCTAATATAATTTTCAATAAAATATTTAAAATATTTTCTCTTATATTCGATTATTTATAAAACATGTAAAAAATTAGTATATATAGATTTAATTTTTGAAATATAAATGGAATGGATTTTAAAGATTATTATTATTTTCTATGAGCTTATATCAATAAATAAATAAATAAATTAAAATGTAGAATACGATTTAATATTTTATACTTTTTTTTTTTTGGATTTGTATCCCTCGTTTTCTTGAAAAGAACAAATTGGATACATTTTATTGAAAAATCTTTACGTTTTTAAGGCGATTTAATAATATTTTAAAATATCTAGTTCAAGTTACTATAATAAAAATTTCTTTACTTTGAGGCTATTTTTAATTTCTTTAATTTAGCTTTAGAAATAATGCATCGAATTTTAGGTTTTAAGTAGATCTTTATATGATTACAATATTCTGAAATACTTTCGTAAATAATTATTGGATTATAATATTTTTCGTAAAATAAATAATATAGTTAGACTATTAAACGATAGATTATTACTTACAAAGGCCCTTAATAGATCTCAAGTATTATTTAGTGTTATAGTATTAAAAAAAAAATTCGACGTTGATTGGAATATAAATAAGTTTATTATCAAATATATAGTAGTGTAGATGTTAATGTATATTAGTACAATTTCGTTAATTATTAACTATTTCGAAATTAATCTAAGAAATATGTAAAATTTTTTATGAATAAAACTTTCAGGAAGTAATTTTTGAAGAATTAATTTTAAATGATTTGAGATATATATCTTTTAAATGTGTGATCTAACAACATTTTTGAGGTTGACTAATTTCGGGTGAATACTATGACCATGGATATTTTTTTTGGTCATTTCACAATTTTCATCAATTAAATATTTAACTAGAGAATTTATAAAATTACATAATGATGCGATAGTTCAACACATTTAGATACTGGAATTTTTAGTTAAAGGTATTATACGGAAAGATTAGTTTATATATTTTTAAATTTAATTTATAATACTAAATAGAAAAAATATAAAAAAAGCCTAAATTAAATGATATTTATTATAATAAAAAATCTAACCCAAAACCAAACTAAAATTAGCGTTTTTTTAATCAAATTATAAATAAAAATATATATATGCAGTTTAGTGTAAATAGAGTCGCGAAAATAAAAATTTATTTTATTAGAAATAAGTATATTTAATATTTAAATAAAATGAGCTTGGTAAAAATTTAATTTAAAACAATAGATTCTCGTGATAATTTAAAAAACGGAATAATATATGTATTTAGAAAGTGCAGAGACGAGAGAAATATAATAAACCGCAGAAGTCTAAAATAAGAAGCAAAATATAAAATAATAGGGGTATTGATAACTTCAAGAATTATATTTTTTTCTTGGTGAGGTCGTTAGGCAGATTACAAGTTTATAATTATTGATTAAAATTTATATTTAATATCTTGAGTACCAGAACCAATTTAATATAAATAGTTGGTATTGATCAAAGGTATTGTATCAAGATTTCTTATTGATTATTTATAATATATGAAAAAAATTTTTTTTAGATCCTGTAAATATCATTTATAAATTTTTATTTGCATAAATAACGAAAAGTATACAAAAAAGTATGTATTATACAACTAGAAAGAAATCAACAAGATTGATTTAAGGAAAAAGTAAATTTCAATTCTTTAAGGCCCGAAATAATAAGGGATTTATAATTTGATGTTTTAAACAATTTAAAAAATTCTTACGCTTGCGAGAGAAAGAGAAGGATTGTACAGCGAGTATTATTCAAATAGTCTAATGATTTTCAGATTGCATCGTTATTATTTTAATTCTTATCTACGTTATTTTTTAGCGGATAGACATTCAAATAGAAAATCGATTAGCAATTAGAAAACAAAGTATTTTTTATTTTAATTTAATTTTTTATTAGAAAAATAGTTATTTAATTGTAGCGTGTTTTTCACATCTCCTATATTCCCGTGATATCTGATAATTCAAAGCAAAAGTGTTTATTGAATTGAAACAAAAGATAAAAATGTATTGGATAAAATACCAGAAAGCAAGGAAATTATCTTAAAAGTGATTACTATATCACAAACAACGAAATTCTATTCAGAGAATCGGCGCTTGTTTAGGCCAGAATGTAGTTGAAGCTTTAATTAGTTTTTTCACGCGTATAATTGCAAATTGATTTTCATAACAGGTCAAATTATACAATTGAGATGAATTCTTTCATGGAAAGTATTCAGGATATAGTTATACAGTAAAATCAGAAATAGATAAAACAAAGTCAAAATAAAGAGGGTGAATTAAATAGATAAAGAATTAAATATATATTTTTTCAAGAATTAGTTTTTTTTTACTTAAAAAAAATAAGTGGTATAGTAAATTAAAAAACAATTTTAAACATGGTAGTTTAGAGGAAAGTTTTGATAAAGTCAGAGATACCAGTGCGGAGTTTCTTTTCGACTTCAGCAGTGAGTTGACCAGTGGTGGCGATGGATTCGAGAACATCGGCGTGGTTGGCAGACATGTATGGCAATAGCTTGCTTTCGAATTCAACGATGCGGGCAGTTGGGATTCTGTCAAGGAAACCGTTAACACCAGCGAATACAACAACAACTTGTTGTTCGACTGACAATGGGGAGTATTGTGGTTGTTTCAACAATTCAGTGAGACGAGCACCTCTGTTGAGCAAGAATTGGGTGGAAGCATCAAGATCGGAACCGAATTGGGCGAAGGCAGCGACTTCACGGTATTGGGCCAAGAAGAGTTTCAAAGAACCAGCAACTTGTTTCATGGCCTTAGTCTGAGCAGCGGAACCGACACGAGATACGGAAATACCTACGTTAATAGCAGGTCTGATACCCTTGAAGAACAATTCAGCTTCCAAGAAGATTTGACCATCAGTGATGGAAATAACGTTGGTTGGGATATAAGCAGAGACATCACCACCTTGAGTTTCAATGATTGGAAGAGCGGTGAGAGAACCGGAACCGAATTTCTTACTCAATTTAGCAGCACGTTCGAGGAGACGAGAGTGGAGGTAGAAAACGTCACCAGGGTAAGCTTCACGACCTGGAGGACGACGGAGCAAGAGGGACATTTGACGGTAGGCGACAGCTTGTTTGGACAAATCGTCATAGATGATGAGACCGTGCTTGCCGTTGTCACGGAAGAATTCTCCCATAGCGCAACCAGAGTATGGAGCTAGGTATTGGAGAGGAGCGGCTTCAGAGGCAGTAGCGGCAACAATGATGGTGTATTTGAGGGCATCATTTTCTTCAAGGGTCTGGACGAATTGGGCAACGGTAGATCTCTTTTGACCAATAGCGACGTATACACAGTAAAGTTTCTTGCTTTCGTCTTGAGCATCATTCCAACGCTTTTGATTCAAAATAGTATCCAAAGCGACGGCGGTTTTACCAGTTTGACGATCACCAATGATCAATTCACGTTGACCACGACCAATTGGAAGCATAGAGTCGACGGATTTGATACCAGTCATCATAGGTTCGTGTACAGATTGTCTTGGGATAATACCAGGAGCTTTGACTTGAGCACGGGAACGGAGGGTGGTGTTGATTGGACCTTTACCATCGATTGGGTTACCCAAAGCATCAACAACACGGCCCAAAAGAGCTTCACCGACAGGAACATCGACGATGGAACCGGTTCTTTTGACGGTATCACCTTCCTTGATCAAACGATCGTTACCGAAAATTACGATACCGACGTTATCAGGTTCCAAGTTAAGAGCCATACCCTAAAGAGAAAGAGAGAGGGGATGAGTTAATTGGGTCAAATATAAATAAGGTAGTAAGAGAGGATAATAAATATGAAGAGGAGCATACTTGGACACCGCTGGAGAATTCAACCATCTCTTCGGCTTGGCAGTTTTTCAAACCATAAACACGGGCAATACCATCACCAACAGACAATACGCGACCGGTTTCTTGGAGGTCGATTTGGCTGACGCTGTTCAAGATTCTGTCTTCCAAGATGGAAGTGACTTCAGAAGCAGCTGAAGAAAAAAGAATAGAACATAAAATGATTAGTAAGAGTCAAATCGAATGAGATAGGAGATTTATGCGATAAATAAATCGGTGAAGTTGATTAAACCAATCTAAGGTGCAAGCAGCTAATTGAAATACTAAATTTACCTGGCTTAGCACCGGCCAAAGAGGCGGAGGTGGTGGAGATTGAGCGGGCAGCGATAGGAGCGACGGCTCTGGCCTATTGAAATAATGAAAAGAGGGAGAACAAAAAAAATGAGAGAAAGTTGAAGTACAAAGTAAGATTAAAACAAGATGAGTTGATTTGAGTTTGTAGAGGGAAAGGGAGATGTATTTACGGCAGATCTCAAAGCTGGGATGCGGGCAGTTTTGAACAATCTAGTGGTATTTTTCAACATGTTATTCTATTAAATTCTCTTTTTTATTTGTAATGTGATGATCAAAAACAAAAAAAAAAATACTAGCTATATTTATTTAAAAAGGAAGCCTTTAAGTACTTTATAAACGAGAAAAATAATAAGGAGAGATTTCAAATTTTTTTTATAGTCTTTATTTACAGTAGTTTTTTTCCCCCTCTTCTAGCTGCCTAGATAAAAAAAAACCTCTTAATCTCCATTTATCTTCATGAAATAATTCGACAGCAGTAATTACCTTCTCCCTGATTGCTCATTTCAGTCCAATAGATTAATATAGCTATAATCCAAAAAACATCAGCCAATGGATCAAAAGAGTTTTTATGATTATGCTTCGATTTAGCCAGTAATGTTCATGATCATGTCTTACGCTTAATATACAAATCAGTTTGACTTTGTTATAGCCAATAATTATATGAATCCTGTTATCATGCTCATTCAGCCAATGGATAGTAGTTTCTCATAAATTGGCACTACATAAGCATCCAGTAATCAGTTAGTTTTATGATTGATGAAAAGAAAAAACATGGTATTGAATTCGTTGGACTGCGCCCAATAGATAACAGAACTTTTCTTGGCGAGAGAAATTGAGCTAGGCATTGAAATGAGAAATTGAGCTAGGCGTTGAAATGAGAAGCTGATCTATTGGCGGAATTAGACTGCGCTGGCACCGAATAGAAACTTTAGAAAGTCGTAAAGGAGGATTATATCAGTTTTTATCGCGATTAAGCATTTCATTCAAAGGCAAAGGCAATCTATCAAATTCCTTAGATCGCCAAAACCTTTGCAAATTCGATGGTATTATTTGCATTTTCAAGCAGAAACTTCGACTCTTAAATACGCCAATTAAGCTTAATTAAATTGCAAGTAAGAGGAAAAATAGGCAAATTATAGGCATGATCATCGAATCCATTTCACAATCAAAGTGGCTGTTAATTGAAGCTGGCCAATAATATGTAGCATCACATTGCTAATACCCGTTTTTTCTTCTATGCCCATTTTAATTGTGTTTTATCTATATCTGACAAATTGGAAATCTAAATCAAATAACTGTCTTATCATTAAACTCCAATCACTTCTCATGCCACAGAATTGAAGCTAGCCTAGTCAATTGCTATACCTTACCTCAAAGCCCAATTAAACCTTAAACAAGCTCGCATCTCACATATCAAGTATGATATAGAAACTACTAACTGTTTCCAAATGTTAAAGAAAATACATTTTTTCACTGTGCAATATGTTCCATTTACACAATTAATTATGTAGATTTCCTATACATCCAGCTTTACTCCCTGTATATGTAATTACTCCCTAACCCATTTAATGTCTTCATATATTTCATCCCCATTCATTTAAAACACAAGTCAATAAAAAATCTTACAACTTTTGCAAAAACAATTCTTAATTCTCAATTGTATTAATCAAAAGTTTACTATTTAATCGTTTTTAGTTTAAAATCCAAATTTTCTGTTTATCGCTATTATCCTCGCTACATTAAATATTATTTCAAATAAGAAAATTCAATTTCGATCAAAAATATATCTGTATATATTATAATTCGCTAATTTTATTGAAACTACAAATAATTATGGCGAGATAAACCACACCTGATCTCCAAATTTAAATAGTCAAAAATAGAATTTTATATACTTTCTCTTGTTTTAACATTCGAATTTGAATTTTAAACACTCCACCAAAAGACTTAAAAAAATAGTTACTGATTGATTCGTTTCAGTATATTTTATTTTATAAAAATTCATATTTTTCATTAATAAAACGACATATTTTAAGCGGCATTTATACATCATTTTTTATCAAGACAAGCTTTCATCTAAAAAAAGCATTAATATGCTCCATAAATGCCAAGAATTCGATAGGGCCTCCTATCAACCATTTCGCCTTACAAATGCGAAAAAATATAATATTGATTTAATTTACATATAAATAACTCTCATAATAAAATTTAAATTATAAACATTCATTAAAAAATGGCCAAATCACTTACCTACATAAATTTGTTCGCCTAGTTTTACATCACATGCATTTAATTCATTTAAATCCAACATTCGCTTGTTTGCGC
>LSSN01004992.1:0-21910 GCA_001970855.1 Smittium culicis | reverse complement strand
TTTTTTTTTAGGTTTTTGATTTTTGATTTTTGGTTGCTGTTGTAGTGTAAAGTATACTTGTGAATTTTTTTTTTTTTGTTTTTTCCCCAATTTTTAAAAAAAAATGCATTTTTAGAAAGAGAAAGAGAAAAATAGGCTCTTTTAATGTTGAGATTTATTATGCCGCTTTTTTTTTATTTTTTATAAAATGTAAGCGATCATTGGAACTGCAACAACGAACAGAAGCGTAGATTTAAGCGCAGAAACTGATCTTGATCCCGCACTGAACGAATCTGTCAATGAGAAATCGATTGATGCTGTATTGTTGCTACTGTTTCTAGTGCTGAAGCTACTGCTTGAGGATGAGCTTGATGAACTATCCGAATCGTCAGAACTATCTGTCTGTGTGCTGATAGTTTGAGTTCCAGAAACAATCAGTGTAGGAAGCGTCGAGATACCTTCGGTAACGTCCGTACCTGTCACAAATAAAGTCGATGTTGTGCTGGGCGTTACTGTCGACGTCGAGTTGGATCCCGGAATTTCGTTGATCGTTGTCATGATTACGTCGGTCGACGACGCACCAGCGTCTGACCCGGTGCTCGAAACATCGGCTATCTGGACAACAGGCTGAACAAATGTCTGCGTGTTGAAAACGACAGCGACTGAAGATCCGTTTTCGTCTTGGATGATGGCGCCGTCGCTTATCGATGTTGTTGATGGCGCAGCGGATGACACGGCAGATGCGCCGAACGCCGCGACGTCCGATGGAATCGCTGCGAAGAACGAAGATATGTTCTCTGGGTTGAAAAACGATGGTGGTGCCGGCGCGCTACTGCCTAGAGCATCGACAAACCGGCTGAACTCCTGTGGCTGCGACGCTGACAACGAGCTAATAAACTGGCTCGCGTCCTCTTGGAACTGCCCGAAACTTGCTGATGCTGAGTTTATTAGCTGATCAATGCCAGTGATTTGGCCAGTCACGCTGAATACTGCTGATGATGATACTGCTACTAAAAGTGCTGTTTTTACCTTACTTGAATTGACCATTTTTTTTATCTGTTGTATTTTTGTGAGTTTTTTTGAGTACAAATTTGCAATTTTTTTTTCCTTTTCGAAAAAAAATCAGGTGGTATATCGGATTGTGGAGGAAAAATTAAAAGGAACTCTATCGATTTGCTAATTTTTTTTTTTAAAAAAAAATTAAGTTTGGATTTATACAGTAAATGACAATAAAAAAAAAGAAATCAATTTATTTGGCGTTTAAACGATCTCTTCGCTTTTAATATTGTTATTTGAAGTGTTGGAAAAAGTGTGATAGTACGATTCTGTTGAGCTGCAGTAGTACTTTCTTTGATGACTTTATATAGTGCTTCGTGACTAAGAATTTATTATGTATTTATATTACTTTTTAGTATTTTGTAGTTTGAATAAATCCTTTTCTTTACAAAATTTTTTTGTTTTGTGACAAAACGTGTGATCTATGAAAATTTATGGCAAAAATAAAAAAAAAAAGAGTTAGATGCTGATATAATCATTTAATATATTTATAGATATATAGGATTTTTTTATATACTATTCGGTAGATATATAAGAGCGTTATAAGCTCATAGACTTGGCCAAATACTAAAAAAAAAAATTGTACCTTTGTGAGTAAAAACGGCTTGAGCTTACGCTATTTTTTTAAAATGATATGATGAAAGATGATATTTTATTGGATATGATATGCCCTTAAAAAAAGAGAGATAGTTGAAAAAGATGATAAGAGTGGCTTGATACTATAAAATTGTATATATATATATATATTCGAGTGGTTGCAAAATGGAAGAAAAAAAAAGTTTCAATATATTTTATAGTGGCGCAAACACTTTTTTTTATTACTCTGTAGTAAATTTAAATCAAAGGTTGGATGGAAAAAATATATAAAAAAAGGGGTGAGGAAATTTAAAATATGGATATTCGAATGTAAAGGAATGTTTAGTGAGGCTAATGACGATTATATTTTTTTTAATAGCAATTAAAAAAAAGAAAGGTATTAGGAAAATTTTATTGACTTTTGTCTAATGATTTTATATATATATATTTTTTGAATTAAAAGTCTAAGGGCTTGCAGAAAAACAGGTCACATTATATACTTTTTTTTTCTTTGCTTCCAAGTCGTTAAAACTATCCTTTCTTGTTTTTTTTTTTTGGTCTATAAAGGTGTTGTATTTTATTAACCCTATTTTATTATTATTATAAAGTGTAAATTCTTGTTGCTTTCTATTAATGAAAAAGTTTTGATTATTTGTACTTAATAGCTGATTGTACATACCTGCCATTCAATATACTTTTTTTTTTTTTTGGTTGTGCAAAAACTTTCGTGGCGCTTTTTTTTTTTTTTTAGGAAGAATAATAGAAAATTATATTTAAATAACGATGCAGAAAAATAGTTTTTGGCTTAAACTAAATTTTATATGAGGAAAATGAGTTAATTGTAAGAAAAATAGAAAGGTATAATAAATAATTTTGTCTTGGTGCTTAACAATCAAATGCTAGTATAACAATATAAAACATACATCGTTTATTGTAATATCGATAAATGCGCTAGACGCAGAGTCGCTTAAATGACCATGTTATTTTAGTATTATTCTTATACAATTATGAATAATACTATATATGTATGGCATAACCAGTCGCGGCTTTAAATTTGCAACTGCGAAAAGCGGTTAAATTTCTGTTAGTATGTAAATAGTTGAATTTGAGTCACCCAAAAGTATTAGTACAGCAATTCTGAGGTTTAAATAATAGCAATGGCTCATTCTCTGGTTGTTATAAATTACCTGCACTGATTAGTTAAAAAAGAATTAGAATGGTAATGTAGGTTTGGATTGGGCAGTCTGAAAAAACTTGATTATAGATAACAATTAAAGAGTTGATGGTATTCGAGTTTATAATATAGTTTATCGATAAAAGACGTTCTAAACAATTGTTACTATTATTATTGTTAGAATGCTTGGGCTTAATTATTTTTACAAAGACAATCGCTATATGATTGAATCTTACAAGCGAATTAAAAAAGTAAATTTACTATATTTTGTTTGTTTGTACAACTATTTTTTACAAGTTAATGTACTGACTTTGAATAAAAATCTTTATCTGAATTGAATTGAATTGAATTGTTTATCGTTTTAATTTTTTTTTTTTTACAATTAGTTTAAATGATATTAACATGAAAAAAATTTTTTTTTAATATTATACTCTTTTTGGATGAATAATGTGTTATCAAGTAAAGAAACCAAACCAAAACTTTACTTATTTATTTATTTATTTTGGCAAGAAACATAATAATTTGGTCATGATGAGTTTTCTAACAGAATAAAAAATTATCTGTTTTTGTAGCTAGTATTTCAAATTCCGACTTATAGAAAGCAGGAAAATTGGAAAACTCATTTATTGGATAATTTTATAGATCTTTAATAGCTAAAAACGCAACGAAATGAAAAGCAAACAGGATGAAATGTATAGATATAAATAAATATAACCATGTGAAATATATTAATCTAACGGATGTTTGCTTGAATAGTTCTAAACTGATTCTTCTATATTCTGGATAATATTAGAAATTGTCAAGACAATATTTATGTCTTAATACAAAATTAGCTAGATAAACACATCAAATCCCAAAAAGTAAATCTTTAAAGCTATAATTTTTATTAATTTGGGAAAACAGGAGGTGGGAATTAGTGGTTATAAGTATTTAAAAGCTATAAATATAGAGATATGGGGGAGTAGTTGTGTAAGAAAGCGATAAAAAAAAAAAGTTTTTTATAAGCGAGCGGCCTTTCTTTGTTTGTGGACAAGAGGTTTCATGTTTGCGATGAGTTTGATGGTGTCACCGACAAGGGCTGGGTCTTCAATGCAGCGGATCATTTGGTCGACGACTTCTTGGACGGTGAGCACACCATTGAGACGAGCAACCTTTTCGGCGTCAGTTTCCTGGGCCGAGTCGGTGGCTTGAGCGAACATGGCAGTGTCGGCATAGTTTGGAGCAACGGCGTTGACTTTTATGCGGGGCATAAGCGAAGCGCAAGTTGCAGTGAAGTGCACGACACCAGCTTTGGCAGCACCGTACCCTGGACCATAAGCGGCTGGGAAGAATGCCATGTTTGACGCGACGTTGACTATAGCGGCTTGGAGATCTTCGGGATTGCTTTTAGCTGCTGGCTGAGAGTTCCAGTATCTGACAGCAATGCGCGAAAAGTCCATTACGGAAATAAGATCAATAAGCATGACTTTGTCGAGATCTGAGCGATCAGTATCAGACCAAAGTTTACCACCGCCTACACCAGCATTGTTAACTAGTATGTCAAAGCGACCAAACTCAGCAATCGCCCTGTCGATTGCAGCTTGGTTATCTGATGACTTGGAAACATCACAACGTTGGTAGACAGAAACTTTTTTTCTATTTTTTGTAGATTTGAATAAGTAGTATTAATAAATAATGTACTAAATGGATATAGAAAGTGGCTAGAAAATTAACAAAGGGATGTCCCCTTGCGTTTAGATTTTGAAAAAAGCTAAAAAGAAAGGTATGTTGAGAGAGAGAAGATATTTACCCGTATTGTTTATTGAGCTCGTTGGCAACAGCAGATCCATCTTTAACGTCGGCGATGACAACCTTAGCTCCTCTTCTGATGAGTGTTTCTGTCATGCCTTTGCCAATACCTTGGGATCCGCCGGTTACAATAGCTACTTTGTTATTAATATCCATGGTTAAGAAGTACAAGTAAGAATTTTTTTTTGGAAAAAAAAAAGGTTGAGTGGTGATGTATAATGATCTGAGCTGTGTTCTTATGTATAGCTTTGATGTAAATAAGCTGCTTGGTGGGAGCTCGTTTTATTTTAACTTTAATTTTAATTGATGAATCTACAAAAAGTAGTCTTGAGTGTTATATATATGAGCTTTTGAAACCATTTTAGGAATTTGATGGGATAGCAAGAAGCGGGCTTTAGTTATTGCAGGAATTCAGCTCAGTGTAGACATTTGGATTTTTATTTTCCTGCCGATTTTTCTATTTAGAACAAAAGCATCTTGTATTTCTCCTGAAAAAAATAGAGCTAAAGCCTATCTAAAAATCAGTAACAACTAAACTTTCTGAGCTTTAATTGACTGAAATATCTGTGCGTTTTTACCCAGTTTCTTCTTTCGAGCTTTATTTATTCGGATTTTATTCAGCTCTTCCATGTTTTATACACACTTTTTCTCTCCCACCCCTCTTCTCCTTTAAAAAAATAATAATAAAACATCAACCGATCCTACCAAAAACTGTGCCTGCGCACATAAAATGTCTCGGTTATAAAGTTTTGGGTTTTATTGAACTCGGTTCCCTGCAATGATTTTATAACTTCGCAGCTCTGGGCGTGACTACTATTTGCGTTGCATCTCACCTTACAGCATTTTTTACAATCGCTGTATCCAGCAATGACGCATATCTATTAGTATTCAGTCTCTTCGTAAGCTGAAATGATTCGCCAGTATAATGTAAATCCCACTTCCTTGGACCCACTAACCAATCCATACATATTTATTAATCCAATAATAGTCTGCTATTATTAATAAACAACAATTCATATTCTAACTCGCTCATTAAATGGTATTCAGCCAACAGATTATGGTAATCTGCACAATGAAGTATTTAGAAACACTTCATTGGATAATTCATAATTCCCATAATTAGTCGCCATTCTAACTACAATAATAAACCAATACTATTGGATCGGTTTTATTGAAGTAGACAGTATCTATCAAGTCTATGGATTTCAAGATCTGTATAATCGAATGAAAAATCTTATTTAAACCTTTGAATTTTTATTATGCCCACTTTAACTATAATAATGGTTCAAAAATAATAGCTAAAGCCATGCTTGAGCCCAGATATAAATAAATTAAAATTAATACGATCGTAGTGAAAAGTTTAATATGGTTAATAAACTACAAGAATAAAATTACAGCAAAGACTAAAACCCAATAAATTCAATATGCTTTTTTAATTTTATTCGTCATTGAAGATAAAAAAACTCGATTTTTAAATTATTTTACCTGCCATTTATCCATTGTATTTAAAAATTGCAAATTAAAATATTATGATACTTATATACAAGTTTAGTATATTTTATTTAAAAGCGTGTATACCACTGCTTGAATCATAAAAGCTAGTCAACATTTAGTGCATTTTAAGTATTATAGAATTTATTATTTATTCCGACTTTCTAATAAATAAAATATAGATAATGCAAATATCATTTTTGTTAAAATCATGCTGTTAAATTGTAATTTTAAAATCATCAATATATAAACATGTATATATTATTCTCAAATAAAAAAAAGATTAATTATATGCTCAATAAATATATTAATAAATATATAATTCTAATTTTATAGTGTTATAACTTATAAGATTTCTTGATCTCAATTGAATATATAAATAAGAAATTAATTCAAAATTTTAATTTTTGAACCAGATTAAAAAGTAAATTTGTTTTGAAAGTAACGATTGTATATTAAAGTGGTTCGCGTAACCCCGTCCTTACTGATTGTAGCTAGTAAATACTCAAGAATTGTTCATCGAGAATATATTCTCATAAATCCTATAATTGGCTGTAAGACTTGATTTACTAGTTTATATATTGATATGAACATATTTGCTTCTAAATTAACGACAACATATAGCAACAGTTACTGCATCCTCCCTTGGGTATCATGATACTATTATTCTATTCAATAGAGTGAAATATTAAAAAAAAACAAATTTAAAATGATTATACAATTGGATAAATAAAAAAAAAGATAAATAAATGGTATTTATGTTTTTTATCTTTTTATAATGTTCCATATCTAAATTATAAAACATGCTACAAGCGGATATACAAAAATATCTGTACAAACTCAACTCCATTTAAAGTTTGGAGAGATTATAATAGAAAAAATTTTCTGAATTTATGGAATAAATCACACCGATTCAGGGCTCTATCGAGTTTAAAAAAAGAATTTTTGTGCTTCATCGCACCCCCCCCACCCTCGCATCTCCTTAGAATTTGACAGTTTAGTAATTAATGTACTAAATAATTCCATAAATAAATTAGTTTATATCCTAATAACTCACTATTTTAAGCAAAATATAGTGACAGTATTAAAATCGAAATAACTCGCATCAGTGCTTAAAGATATTTGAGCGCATTTTTACATTCAACACTACCAATAAGAGATTGCTTAAAATATTATAATTATTTTTTGAATAATATAAATGGCTGTTATTTTAAATATATTTAATTGCTTAAAAACCATTCAGCTTTTTTTACGGGACGCAGTAGTTATATAGCATTTCTAATCTGATCACTTAGACTATAAAAAAATATCCTTAATTCTGAACCTCTATATATTATATATTTTAATGAATCTATTTTTGAGTATGTATTATAAATTTACATCTCGCGTAACACAAAACGTTTAATTACAAGATATGAGTATCAGTAATTTCACCATCGTTATTTTGAATAAAGGTATGAAGTAATAATGATCATTCCAAAGATAAATTATAAAGTTGTATAATATTTTATTATAAAAAAATTGTAATATAAATTAGAGTAAACAAAATTGAATCTAAGAAAACATCTTAAAATGAAAAATTATAAATATTTCACGTCTATTCCTTTTGGAAGTTTGATAACTAACTCATCCTATTCAATTCAAACCTTATTTACTATTTATTTTTTGCTAGTTAAACAAATTCAAATTGCCTGAACTATACAGCAACTAAATCTAGCTATTAGATTATAATCTTTATAATTACCTTAATAACTTCTCGATCATATCAGCACGCTATAACCATGTTTCTGTTTTTGAGAGAGATATTTTGTTAGTGGGAAATACGCGCGAGTTTGGAAAAACTGGTCCATAGAATATGTATGTAATTTTGTGTAACCTAATAATAGTATAATTCACTTTCTGCCTGTATATTTTAAAAATGATTTGAATATATATAATTATATATAAACCCAATTTAATATCAATATAAGCTCTTATGGATATCGCTGCCAAAAGAAACTGTAAAATTTTATACAGAAATAATATTTACTTGATCAGTTTCTAAAAGCTGCGAATTATTTTTTTCGGATTCAAAATGTATATTTAGGTTTAGATATCATCCTGTATATAATATTTATTTATATTTTTGATATTTATTGAATCTATCTTACACTTTTCACGCATTATTAGCTATCTAAAAATATTTAGTTATATTTAAATTATATGTAAAACCCCCCATATTTTAGGCATAAGAAACATCAAAAAATCATTTATGAAAAATTAATAGTATTTTATACACTAATGAAATCTTAAAAACCAGGTCGAAACTTCATTTGTAAATTGCGACGCTTATAAGGCAGTTAAAATAGTAAAAAAGTCCAAATATAATGATATGTGTAGTGAAATTAAACTTTTATTTGTGTAGCACAAAAAAAACACTGGATATGGAGGTGTAAAAAATTAGAATAATAAGTTAATCATAATTTAAAATCTGTTCTGTTTTAGCTACCCTCTTTGGGTTATTTTTATCTCAAATTTTCAAATGTATAATCTAAAACTCTCTATTGGCTTATACTTACGGAGTCAGTTAGAGTTAAAATTTCTATCACTTATATTTATCGTAATAATGGTTATTTTTTAAGCTCTATAAGCAAATTTATCATAATTATACATGGAATGTATATTTAAGAATTTTTTGAATACTGGATTCAGTTTTTAATATATCTGTAAAGTTAATATATTCGTGGAAATATTAGAGCAATAAAATCTTATAGATGCAATGGATAAAATCTATATTTTACTTTATCTTTTGGTTATTTTATACCGAGTTTTTCGTGAATTTCAAAAAATGATGGCTAATTTTTATTTAAAATTCGTTATAGAGTCTACTAAAATTATATTTTTGCTGAAGTACTTAAAAATTAAAAAAATTTCCTATTTGATCTGGTGGCTAACACAGAAAACATTTATTTTCAGAAAAATCACTCCTATATTTTATTTAAAGTTTTTTTAATATGAATTGAGAGGCTTATGAAGTACATAGTTTATAAAAAAAAAAAAAGACAATATATTTTCCATTAAATTCCATGTTTTAATTTAATTATAAAAGATAGCTCAAAATTGTATGCATCAAACTAATAACACAACTCATACTTAAAAATTATAGATTTTGGTAATGTTGATTACAAATAGTCGAGATCAAATATTTTAACAAAAATGCGAGATAATTCAGAATCGAATATATAATTATATACATGATAATTCCACTGAAAAATATCCAATTTTGCCTTGTGTATATTTATATCTATTAAAAACTAAAAAATGAATAATATAAAATTATCAAATACATCTAATGGTTTTAATGGTTTTAATGTTTTTAATTGCGCTAATATTTTCGCCTTAGAATCATTTGATAAATAAAGAAGAATAAATTGAAAATAATTGTCATAAAAGTTTCTTGGGTAATATATTAAAATTATTGAGTAAAAAAATTATATTATATTATATCATTCAAATTTCATTAAAATATAAAAACACAAATTAAAATAATATAGTTCTTTAAGCTGTAAATAATTTTAATTTTTTTATTAATAAAAAAATAACCTGGAATTTTTTATAATACGATTTTTATTAATATTTTCATTTTTTATTCGTTACAGTAAACCTAATTCCAATAATAAACCAGGTTATTCTAAAACTTTCGACGTTTAATGAATAAATTACCATTTTTCACGCACCACCCTTTTAAATTGGTCTCATAATAATTATTAGTGCTCAAATATTTAAATAGCTTATCTCCGTATACTTATATTTTATGTTAAAATACAGAGAATACTCTTTGATTGCGGTTATATTTCAAACTATATATTTTTTTGAAAAATGGAAATATAATTATTAATAAAAAAAACTAAAAATTCGCTATTAAAAATATTTTTTCATATATCTTATTATTTATTGAGTATTGATATGTCACTAATTTTTCAATTATGAGATTATGTTTAAAATTAAAGGGATTATTTATGGACTTTTATAATTAGCGTTAAATTCCCTATTATAAAAGATAATTTATATTTTTAATAGTTCAAATTACTAGACTATCATTTATTTCTTTTCATTATAATTATATGATATAGATAATATAATTAAGTGATTAAGATTATGTGAAATTTTAACTGATTAATAGATTAATTTAATTTATTTGAAATTATGAAGATTATTTTTACACTATTCAGGCTTTAAAGATTTTTACGTATCGAATTTTTCACTGTGTAATATGAGACCTGTATAAATTTATTTACATATTCCCAATATTTAATTATCTAAAAATAATAATATCTTATTTTATAATATTTTAATAAACTCTAAAAAGCTGTATAAATACTATTTTTATGCACTTTTATGGCCTTTTATTATTATCTTTGCTTTTTTTTATTCCTAGCTATATATAATTACAATAAAGTGATATTTATATTTATATTATTTAAAAAAAATTTTTAATCGAAAAAATTAAATAATATCATTTATCTTAGATTCTTTTTTGAATAATCATTATTTTTATATGATATGTAAATAGTTTTATTTTAATATATTTTATGGAATTAAAATTATTAATACCAAATTTTTTTAATTAGCTTTAATAGATAAAATTATAAAATTTCTATATTAAGATTCGTCTAAAAAATATATATGAGATAATTCATTTATTAAATTATTTGAATTCATCATCGCATACTAAAATTAAAATTTCTAGTTTATTTTCAGATTTTTCTAGAAAAAAAAACCGACTAAAAAATTGTTTTTTCCACTTTAAAATTCAGGCGATAATATGTTATAAATTTTATAATTTTAAGTGTCACTAACTAATTACATAAAAACAAAATATATAAAAATAATCTTTGTTCTCATTCAATTTATTAACAATTAGATAGTACACTTTTTTTTATTTGTAGTTATTGTGGCTAATACCACTAAGTATTCTAACTTATTTTCTTTTATATTTAGAACTCTATCTCATGGTACGATGATTTTTCATTATCATCAAATAATATAATCTACCTTCACTTTATTCTTCTATTTAAATGTAAAATTTATATCAGCGTGTTTATTTTGTAGATATCTAAAATTATAAAAAATAGATAAATCTTTCGACTTAAAAAATAAATATAATTTAAAGTGCGCTAGGTTTAATAATAATGCAATTTTTATTATACTAATGTTTTTAGTTATTATTTACAAACTGTTAGTTTTATAGTATTTGAATAATATAATTTTTATATCAAAAAAAATTATGATTTGAAGCCAAAAATTAAAAAATAGAGAGTAATAAAATTTTTAATATTTCTACTTTATAATTATTTATAGAATAAATTTTTTTTGATTCTTTTAACAATATAAAGGTTTTTTATCCAAATTTATTAGTAGCAATACAATCAGATAGAAAGCTAAATATTTTTAGAAAGATGTAAAGTCTTTTTTAATTTTTTCATTATGAAGAGCGTCATGAGTTTTTTTTAATATAAATTAGATTGTATTATTTTTTTGGATTAACTGTATGAATTTTAAAGTGAAATTGACCTTAAAAATCAGATTAAATAAATTCTTATTTTTTACCAGCCGTGTAAAAAATATATATCGAGTTCGATCTAAACATTTAATTTTTAAAATTACGCAAATTAAATCATTATATAAAAATGATTTAATTTAGTTGATTAAATAAAAATCATCATTTTTAATTTCAGAAATTTTATAAATTTATGATCCCATTTTCTAAATTCATGAATTATATGCTATAACTAATAAAAATACCTGTAATAATTATTTTATTTTATTTTGATTATGATCCTCTTGTGACAGAGATACATAAATTTATATTTGATCAGTATGATTTGTGATATTAGCTATTCTATGATATTGGTTGGGAATTTATAATTTAATTATTTAATATATAAAGTTTTCAAAAATAATAATAAAAAACCAAATTAGCGCTCCAAAATAAAAAAAAATGCCTCGTAATGATATTATTTTAATTAATATGTTTTTATAAAATATGAGAAATATGAAATTAAAAAAATTTATATCATAAAAAATCTATTATAATAAATTCAGAAATTAATTAATTGTAAATAAAACCAAATTTTTCACAAAATGGAGATTCTCTGTAGATAGGAATTTTTTTAATCCAATTTTTAATTATTATATCTAATAGGGTAAAATATATTTTAATATCAGATAATTAATTCGACGTTTTTATATAATGAAATAATAAATTTAATAAAAAAGCTTATGTTTATTAAATTTCTATTATAAATATATTTTACCCACGAAATATTCTGCTTTATGAGAGATATTAGCTTTTTTTATATTCTTTTATTGTTCCATTTCCTATTTTATATCTATATTTTATTCGAATAGATTTTCAGCCTTCTTATTTTATTACCTATTTTCTCTTCTAAATCAGTTTTTTCTATCTATTAAATGTCTTATGTTTATTAATTTTTTATCATAAATTGCTAAAATAATACTTATTTACATGAAATTTTCTAAAATATTCAAAGTTTTTTTAATTTAATACTTTTTATTTTATTAACACAATATAGAATTCAAGATATTCTATTGTAAATGATTAAATATCCTTTTTTTGCATATATTTTTCTAATCTTACGATTATAAGCTTATTATTTGCTTATTTTTGATATTTAATTATATCCATATATACCTCATGTTTATTTCAAAAGTTCATTAATTAAATAATACCAAGAATAATCCACTGTCATTGATTTTATTTCTAATAAAATATTCTAAAAAATTTAAAATATAATCTTGACTTTTTTGTTGTACAAGAAATTTTATAACCTTAAGATTACTTCCCAATGTAAATTTCTTAATTTTCCGCAGCTAAATATCATTTTTCAATAACATATTTTTATTATATTTTTCATTGACGTCTGAATCTTTTTATTATAAAAATAGATTTAATAGTAATAAATAGTTTCAATTATTTCATATATTTTTGTATTTGGAAAAATTTTCGAAATAACCTTTCATCATGATTCCTTTTCTGAGTACCATGTAATATTCTAGTCTTTTGGTGGTACTATATTATTTAAATATTCAACCGTAATGTATAAAATTATTCTTTTTATCATTTTAAAAAAATCTTTTAAGTATTACACACTTAAGGATTTTTTCCCAGATATGAATAATCAATTTTAAGGATTTGTTTCCAAAGCAGATTAAAGCAAAGGAATAATTTATTGAAACTAATCATAAATATTATTTTAAAACAATTTTGAAATTGCTTTTTTAAAAGTTTTAATCATTTCTGTTTAATTTATAAAATTATTTTTGTGAATTTATTTTACCATATAAAAAAAATGCTTAATAGTTTTTTTTTAAATTATAAATTGAATTTTATATTTAGGAATATATTTAATGCCTCTATTTTAAAAACGATTCTAAAAAAAAAAAAAAAAACAAAATTTCAATTAATTAATAAAAATTTGCCATACTTATATATATTTACAAAATTTTTTTATATTATAATAAGTATTCATATATTCAGTGATAATCAATAATATAAAATTTCTAGCGATTTTAGAACTGTTATGGAATTTTATAAATCTCTCATGATAGATAAAATAAATTTCTGATGCACTAATTGTATTATAATGCGTATTTAAAAATTTTTTTTCAGAAATCATTAAAATTTTAAATTTATTATGACGATATTTAGCCCATTTTTTTAATAAAAAAATCTGTAATGAACTTTTTGATAGAGTTTTATTAATTAATATATAAGAAAATTAATAGAAAATAGAAATAGGACAAGGAATTAATTTTCAAAAACTTGAACACAACATATTGTGGTTAAGTTCTGAGTTATATTCCTAGAAGGTATTCTCGTTAATATACTTGAGGTATGCTATCAAAAAATCGATTTTTTTGATTAAAATGTAATAGGAAATCGAGATTCTGTTCGGCTGATTAGGGAAATTAGAATCAATCCCTATACAAAAAATTTTAAAAATTTTATAATCTAATTGATTACGGGTACTTATCAAAAAATAGCTGTGAAATTACAACGATTAACCAATTAATCATTTAATTGAACCATGATTTTCTGGTAGCGTACCTCAGGTGGCCGAGATAAATTTACCAACAGGAAGGCCGTCTAGAAGGATTGCTTCGAGTGTACTGAATGGGTCTAGTTGCAAGAATTCATCCAATTAGTCTCATTCATAAACAACTGAAATCGCTACAATTAAACTTCAAGCTAGAATCTAAATCTAAAACCAAAACTATTAATATAAAATAGTTCCTTAGCTGAAAGCGAAATTTTTCAACGAGGCTCATCTAAAATATGTTGCTAAACCAGCGAAAAATATAATGTTTTTGGGTTCTGAACTTGTGTATGTAGATTTTCGTAGAATTTAATGAGCAAACCAGAAAGTCCTATTTCTAGATTCTAACAAATAAAAATTTTGTTCATCCGAATCGCTAATAGTTGTATCCGCTAACCTCAACTAAGGATACTGTAAAGGTGCGTTAACTTTTAGTGAAAAATATTTAGAAAAGTATAATATGCACGTCGAATAAACACTGCAAGGTATTCCACTCTTGAGAGATGTATTATCGTTATTTATGTTTGCAAATATACGTATTTTTTCGATAGATTTTGAGAGGACGAATTTTTCCTGTTAAATTTTTAATATAGTTCAGTCTGAACCTTCTGCTTACTATTCTATTGCTAAAAAAAAAAAAATAACACGCTTTGGATTTCATCAAATAGCTGCGCCTAATCATTCAATTACATCAGAAATCATGTAAAAAACAGAGTAATTTGTGTTTCTTTCAAGAAAATCCCGTTTACAGATTAACTTATCATATTGTATAAATGTTTTCTATAAAACGTAAATTTAGGGTATAAGTAATATCATGTACAAAAGATTCTCACACATCACAAATTGTTTAGAAACTAGAATTTCTGGAAATTTTTTAAATCTAAATTTACTATTTTTTCTTTTAAATTGTAATATAGGTTTCATTTAAATGGTCTGAGATACTTTAATCTAAAGAATTAAATAGATATAAAAGATCTTAGTTTGTTGCGGTTTTTATATTGCGTATATATATTTTAATATATAGATTAAATTAGCTAATTCGATGCAAGGTGTATTTTGGATTAACAATGAGACATCAAGTTCCCTAAATACGATTGTACATAATAAGGGCTGCGCTGATAGTAGTAAATTTTATATCATAGTTTTTTATAAGATAATTTCATTATTTTATAATTCCAAACAGATTTTAATAGCAAATATATTAACTGGTAGTAAGATTTTCGCTTAATTTTTTTCTAACTCACACCATATTGAATGATAGGCTTTTAGCACTATTCACGCTTCTATTAGATTAAACCTTTCCTATCCAATAATCTTTTAAAAAGTAAATTTATGAATCGTTTATAATTTACTAGCGAGTTTATTATTTTCTGCTATTCTACAAGATACCTATACTCTTATTAGTCTCGATATTTAGTTATTTTTAATAGATATAGTTGGCTAAGCTTTTTAGATTATAGAAGTATACTACTTGAGGAAGAGGTAAAGAATTTTATAAATACAAAGGAATTTCAGATACTAATAGTTATACGCTGGATTACTATATTTAATCGGAGAAAAGGGTTTTCAATTTAGCGAGAAATGTGATACTTAGTGTTACCATATAATTGAGATCAGATAAGTGATTGAACAATATTGGCCAATAAAAAGGAGCGGTGATAAATTAAAACATGCTGGTAAGCCTTTTATATTTCAGTGAAACAGTAGCTTTTTAGCCGAGTTTATGGGGTTATTTTTTAACTGTTATGATGCTTATTAATATGGAATTAAAGTCATTTAAGTGCAATAGACTGGCTAAGTATAATATTCAAATACAAAAAGGGGGTTTTATTCAGCGAACTTTATTTTCAGGCACTAAATAAATGTATTTTTTGAATTGGATTAATTTATGCTGGTTTTTTTTATCAGAGCTTAAAAAAAAAGTAATAGAATTGCTGAGGATCAGCGTTAGGTTGGATAGAAGAGCGTGTTATATAAAATAATCAATTATATTGGATCGGGGTTTTATTTTTTGCTTATTCGTTTTATCGCTTTAATATTAAACTGCATATTTTGTGCCATGTGGTGAATTATTAGGCGCATTTACCTAAAGTTACCAAGTAAAATTCACTATAAAATCTAGTAGCAAGCTTATTTCGTTCAAGATTTCGTTCATTTAATATAAATTTTACTACTTTTTAAAAGCGCAAGTTCTTACTTATTAAGCTTATGATGGATTGTGCTGTGAACAACTCTTTATTTGGAATTTGAATAGGTACTATCATATAAAAAAATACAGGTAAAAAACAGCAAATTTTTTTGCTTGTTAAAGTTATAAAAATGTTATTACTAATCATTACATATGAGTTATTCTTAGGGGAAGTGGATCTATTTTTCATAGAGATTCTATTTGTTCATTTAAATAAGATAAAGGTATCGCTTAAATCAGGTATACCATTCGATTACATTTTCTATTGTAATTAAAAAATTAAAGTAATGAAGCTTAGTAGGAAAAGTTTCCCTACTCGAAAAAATCTCCCATATATTAAGAGTAAAGGTGATCAAGTAAATAAAAATTTCAGCTACACATTGATTATCTACGTTTTTTTTTTGGCCATCAGGTAAGATTGAAATATTAATTTGGGGATATAAAGCTATGATTCGGGTACTAAAAAGGAAAATGGCGGGGGTGTAAACCTCTGTATATTGAAGTGTCCGGTGTACAGAAAAGATGTCTGAAGCTTAACGGACAAAGGCACTAATAAGCTTTTATAATTAAAATAGTTAGCTGAAGTATACTTAAGAGCGACGAGCATAAAATTATTATTGACGAACCGCATTACTAAAAAGCGGGCCGATATAAATATTTGTTAAAGTTGATGTGTTCTAATACTAAACATTCATAATGAGGAAAATGGTGATATTACACAGGGGGAAATGTAAAGCTAAAAAGCAAGAGTGGGCGACGATAAAAAATGTGAGGAGAGTGCCTTCAAGAACGTATATGAGTAACTATGGCGCATTAAAACTTTGGGATGGAAGTGAGTTGAATGAGGGGAGTCAGTTATTGGAATTTGTCATTTACAGGATATTTTACTGTTGGTGTGATTTTATCTAGAATTTCATTATAGATGCCTTTATTTTCTTTATTTAAGATCTGTTTTGTGTTATTTTGAGAATTTGTAGGCCGTGATTAGTAATACATTTGATGGCCTTGTGTGAGATATTTAAGGGTATTTGGTGTATACTATTAAAAGAGATCTTTTTTCGGCTTCGATGGCCCTGCGGCTGCCTATATTCCATATTTGTATTTATTAAGAGCAAAGGTAAGAGGCCACCAGTAATAGCACATGTTTTTAAATTAAATCGATTTGTGAATTTAATCGAAATTCTTAGTATAGACATTTTTTTAAGAAATTTCACTATTATTTATAAATGCTGTGGGTATTGAGAGAGTGTGTTTAACCCTTTCACGGGCAGTAGACTATTCTTGACCTACAAAATATAACCAAAAATACTCTGTTAAAATTCTATAATATAGTTGCTTTGAGAGTTATTGGTTTATAGTAAAAAAACTACAAATAATATGCTTGTTTTTAAATCATAAACGAATCAATAGATTCGATTTAATTAAGATTTTTGGACTGGGTAGGGTTAAAATATGGATTTAGTCCATCATACCCAACACGATTTAAATTTATAATATTATTGAAGCGAAAAAGATTTATAATTAACCCTTTCCCGTCCGACACTCTTTAAAAAAATAAATTTTATGATTCGCTTAAATTTGAAATGAAATTTACTATTTGCTACTATTCAACAATAAACCAATATTTCTTAAAGCCTCGGAATTAAAGTATTTTTATTGAACATGGTTGGCTATATCTGGTGGGCCAAAAGCAGTCTACCACCCGGTAATGGGATAATACAGATATATTTAGTAGAAAAAAAGCAAGTCTACCACCCAGAATAGGGTTAATAGATTGGCAGTCATAGGAGAATCCGAATGTGAAAAATCTTTTAGGTTTAAAGTCGGCCAAGAAATTGCTATAAGCCGCGAAGTATAAATTATGACAGTTTATTGGCTATCCAGAAATATAGGCGGAGTATGGATAATCACTGGTTGACATTCCACTAGGCCAATCTAATATTAATAAACTAGGCTGCAGCCGAAATGCAAAATATCACATTTGATTTTAGTTGAGCAGTAGCGTTAGTAGTCGTACTTGATTTTAGTAAACCGGGATTGTATATGAGAGCTATTGGTTTCTCAAAATAATATGATGCAGGTGCAAAGTAGACTTCAATTTTCTTGGTGGTTTACCTTGTTATAAAAATCTTTCGAGTATCACATAAAGGTCTTCCGATAATTCCCAGCGAATCAGGTGTCCTAAACCTTATGTTCGCAGGCCCAACAATGAATCACCTATATAGCCCGAGTATATTAGCCAAAACCGTCTAGTGTAGGTTTTTATTAGCGAAACTAAGTTATAATTTTTATTAGACTATAGTCAGATGTAAAGCATTAGACGACGTGCGATATTTAGCTACTTTTATTAGCTCAAGCTGAATATGATTTAGCTATTTTTAAGCAGGTCGGTAAAAGCGCTGAAAAGAGTATATGGGAAATTATATCACAATATAATTAAATTAAGCAACAAATAAAATTCTAATTTCGGCAATAAAAAGAACTTGCAAAAAAAATAATTCTAATGCGACTCTTCATCTTGTTTGAAGGGCAAAATCTATTGGCCTAAATTACGCTTTTTTATCCGGTTGGATCTTCGCAGGGCTCAAAAGCAAACTATTGGCATTTATGTTTGAGATAAAAAAATATAATGTCATTTTTAGGATAGTAGTAACCTTCAAAGTTTATATTTCTGTACTTTGCAAACGCAAGAAAGACAACGTTTATATTCTCCACCATTCTCAAGAAATATATAAAGCCTTTGATATCCCCCTCCGTTTTACTATTCTTGCTTTGATATGACCATTGAAGATTCCAAGCATAACGCTTCAACTACTATAAATCAGGAAACCGACTCTACCACCTATCGTTTCGGCAGCTTTGAACCTATTTCTGAAGATTCAATTTCGCCTGTTTCTGAAACTTTTAATAACCCTTTACTAAACCTCGTATCTACTACTTTCTCCTCTGCATACTCTATTTTTAAAGCATTTTTATCTGGCCAAAAATCTTTTTATTTATTTTCTGTTGCAGTTGTTTATATATTCTTCTCCTTCTTCACTGATCTCTCTTTACTTCTAGCGTCTTTTATCACCTCAAAATCAAAAGTCTCTCCGCTCAAATCCCCTTCACAGAAATCCAATATGAAATCTAACTCCAATGGCTTTAGTATCTTTAATCTTGATAGAAAAGATCTGATAATCATGACCACTATGGTCGTTGGTGCCTCAACTTTTATTTTCAGAAAGCTTATCTTAAATAGCTCTAAAGCCGCTGAAAATAAAAACGCTGATCCCCAACCTCAGCCTGAGCTTGAGCCCGAGACTCAAGCTGAATCAGCACCTGTCACTGATCTTGATCGAAGCATCCCTGATGTTATGAAGCTCAAGAACAAAAACATCGCCATCTTCTATGGCTCTCAAACTGGAACTGCCGAAGATCTCGCCAACCGCTTGTCCCGCTCCTTGCAAAACGATTTCGGTGCCTTACCCTTTGTTATTGATCCTGAAGATTTTGATGTCGAATCTCTATCTAGAATACCATCCAACTATCATATTATCTTAGTCCTCTCAACTACTGGAGAAGGCGAGCCCACAGATAACATGGTAAAATGGTACAAAAAACTTATCCCTGCTGAAGATCATTTAAATGCTGATTTCTCTTCACTCAAGCTCCCAAACTTCCAAGTTCCTGAGGATCTTGAAGTAAGTTCCGATTATGTCTTTGATAAAGATTTACCCCTAAAGAACCTACATTTCTCCGCTTTTGGTTTGGGCAACACTACCTACGAAAACTTCAACGTTCACGTAAAACAAGTATCTAAAAGATTGGTTTCTTTAGGTGCACAACTCATTGGTCCTCTTGGCCTAGGTGACGATGACGATGATGTTGATCACGATTTCTCCAAATGGAAAGATGCCGCTGCCCCTCTTATTGCCCAAAAAATCGATTCATCATCTGCTGCTAGCTCCGATAAATCATTCATCTCTGATTGGATTGTTTCTGAAGTAACCGATGCTAAGGAATACGATTCCTCTAAATTCAACACCCTAAGAAGCTCTACTACTGAAAATGAATCCCAACTACATCCTTCTCAAATCAAAGTTGACAACAGAAACCCTTGGGGATCTGTAGTTTGTGCTGCCAAGCAATTGTGCCATCCTGAAAACGAAAGACAAACTGCCCATGTCGAATTTGATATCAGCGACAGTGACATATCATATACTACCGGTGATCACGTCGCCGTTTGGCCTATCAACTCTGATATCCATGTTGATGCCTTAATTCAGCTACTTAATGTCAATAAAGATCAAGTTGTCAAGGCTGTGCCTAACCCTGAATCAACTAACTCCAATCCATTCCAATACAGTTATTCTACTTACGAAGGTATCCTCACTCACTACATGGATGTTACTAGTCCAATCTCTCAAGATAATTTGAAACAAGTCCTTCTGCCTAATGTTTCATCTCAACCTGGCAAAGAATTCATTGATAAGTTAATCAACGATAAATCCTTTTATTCTAGCAACGTTACCACTCCTACCACCACCCCTGCCGAACTTTTACAAGAACTAGTTTCTATTGAAACAAAGTCAAATGTACCTGCAGATCTAAAATTCGTGCTTTCCTTTGATGTTTTGTTGAGTTTATTGCCTCGTCTTTCTCCAAGATTCTACTCCATTTCTTCTTCCAGCAAAGAGTCTCCAAATTCAATTTCGACTACTGTTGTCGCTTTACAATACATGAGCACTAAAAATCAAAACAGATATGGTGTAGCTTCAAACTATTTAAATGCCATTGTCGATGCAACCACTAAAAAAAGCATTATCACCAAAGAAACCATTTCATCGCTAACCAAATTTGATCCCCCATACCACACCCTCGAAAAAATCGTAACTGACAGTCTTTTCAAAAAAGCTGACATTAGAGTCCCCATCTTTGTACGTAAATCTGTATTTAAGCTACCATCTGATCCTTCCATTCCAATCGTTATGGTTGGTCCTGGTACTGGCTTAGCTCCATTCAGAGCTTTTATTCGCGAGCGTGCATTCATGATTAATACTAATAACGAAAAGGTTGGCCCAACAGTTTTGTTCTTTGGTAACCGTTATGAATCTAAGGATTACCTCTACAAAGAAGAGCTCGAATCAACTTTTGAAACCTTATCAAAATCATCAAGCGAATCTAAACTATTTACTGCTTTCTCCAGAGATACTGATCAAAAAGTATACGTTCAAAATAGAATATTGGAAAACTCTGAACTTGTTTATAAGCTCTTGTTTGAAATGAACGGTTACTTCTACATTTGTGGTGACGGTAGCAGAATGGCTGTAGACGTTGCTAAAGCCCTTTTAGATGTCGCTAAAGCACACAATAAATCTGATTCATCCCCTACTGATCTAGTAGAGTCACTCAAAAAAACTGGTCGTTACCAAGAAGATATTTGGTTCTAAATTTAAATTTTCTCTCCTTTATTCCTATTTTCTTTTATAAAAATTTACACTAAGCTCTATCATACTTAAAATTTTTGCATTTCGTCTTTTAGAGTTAAAATTTACGTATTTACTTATTATACACTAA